>CAWUDS030003692.1:0-164363 GCA_963859935.3 Lathyrus sativus | reverse complement strand
GGTTCTCTCAAAGCTCCGAATGTATTTTTCGTGAAAATGTAACTAGGTGAACAGTAACACGAGTGTTTTTCCTTTAAAAAGAAAGCAAATTCGGGTCATAACCCAACTGGGTCGAAAACATAACCCATGCCCAATACATGACCCAACACTAAAATAAAACCCTAATTCAGTAACTTCAAACGGAATTCTGGAATTTTAGGCTCCGAATCTGACTTCGACTCCAACACGAAAGTCGTAGCACTCTCTCTTAGCTTTCCGGCGATTTTTAGAACTCCTCAAACGAATTTCCGGAACTCCAGTTATGATTGTTTCCGTGCAGACTGCTAAAGCTGAAAAATAAGTGCGGAAATCAAATTAAGCAAAAAATAAAATAAAATATAAAAACAAAATAAAACATAAAAATAATCAAGATAAAGTAAAGAAATGCCTAAGTAAAAATAAAGGAGAAAATGCATAAATATGCACTGATCACTCATCACGCTGGGAGCGCTTAAGTGTCTCCCCATGGACACAAACCTTAAGATCTATGACATTTTGATATTAATGATTAAAGGAATACCTTGATGAATATAATGAGAAAGATTTTTAGACAATGACAATGATAATTCTAAAATACAAAAGTGTAGAGACAAGTGTTTGACACTGGTTGGCTTGTTAAACCATGTAAAATATACCTACTATAGTCTATTATGTTTGGTGGAGATAAACCTTAATTAATTTTCGCCGGAAAGCTATAGCATATTTTACCCTTACTATAGTTAGAAACGTGTATTATTAAAGATTATATATAAAAATAGGTAAACCTAAAATAAGAGGTATAAAAAATTTATTTATGTAAAATAATTTAATAGACTATAGGTTTACCTACTTTAGTTATTTACCCTCTAAAAAACCATGTTAAAAGACTTTAATCCATGACATATATTTTATATAATATAGGTAAAAATTAAAATTAAATAATCAGGCTCAAATTTGTTTATATTTACCATTTTCACATTGAAATATGGTAATTAGATGTAAATATATTTAATATGTTTCTTCTCCATCACCAAATTTCATGCTTCTTCATCAGTAAGCCACAGAGTTAAAAGACTATAAATAAATGACAAATATTTTAGGTTTTTTCTTCACCATCCCAAAGTCTTAAGTTTTTTTATCACTAAGCACCAAACATAATAGACTATAGCAGGTATAAAAAATTAATTATATTTTATTTTTAAACTCCCTCACAAAATTTTAGGTTTATCCCCAACAAAAAACAAAGTTAAAAGACTATAATTCTTGATTTTTATTTTATATAATATAGGTAAAATTAAAATTAAATAACCATGCTCAAATTTGTTTATATTTACCATTTTCACATTGAAATATGGTAATTAGATGTAAGTATATTTAATATGTTTCTTCTCCATCACCAAATTTCATGCTTCTTCGTCAGTAAACCACAGAGTTAAAAGACTATAAATAAATGACAAATATTTTAGGTTTTTTCTTCACCATCCCAAAGTCTTATGTTTTTTTAATGACTAAGCACCAAACATAATAGACTATAGTAGGTATAAAAAATTAATTATATTTTATTTTTAAACTCCCTCACAAAATTTTAGGTTTATCCCCACCAAAAAACAAAGTTAAAAGACTATAATCCATGGTTTATATTTTATATAATATAGGTAAAAATTAAAACTAAATAATTAGGCTCAAATTTGTTTATATTTACCATTTTCACATTGAAATATGGTAATTAGATGTAAATATATTTAATATGTTTCTTCTCCATCACCAAGTTTCATGGTTCTTCGTCAGTAAGCCACAGAGTTAAAAGACTATAAATAAATGACAAATATTTTAGGTTTTTTCTTCACCATCCCAAAGTCTTATGTTTTTTTACCACTAAGAACCAAATATAATAGACTATAGTAGGTATAAAAAATAAATTATATTTTATTTTTAAACTCCATCACAAAATTTTAGGTTTATCCCCACCAAAAAACAAAGTTAAAAAACTATAATCCATGATTTATATTTTATATAATATAGGTAAAAATTAAAATTAAATAATCAGGCTAAAATTTGTTTATATTTACCATTTTCACATTGAAATATGGTAATTAGATGTAAGTATATTTAATATGTTTCTTCTCCATCACCAAATTTCATGCTTCTTCGTCAGTAAACCACAGAGTTAAAAGACTATAAATAAATGACAAATATTTTAGATTTTTTCTTCACCATCCCAAAGTCTTATGTTTTTTTAATGACTAAGCACCAAACATAATATACTATAGTAGGTATAAAAAATTAATTATATTTTATTTTTAAACTCCATCAGAAAATTTTAGGTTTATCCCCACCAAAAAAGAAAGTTAAAAGACTATAATCCATGATTTATATTTTATATAATATAGGTAAAAATTAAAATTAAATAATCAAGCTCAAATTTGTTTATATTTACCATTTTCACATTGAAATATGGTAATTAGATGTAAATATATTTAATATGTTTCTTCTCCATCACCAAATTTCATGCTTCTTCATCAGTAAGCCAGAGAGTTAAAAGACTATAAATAAATGACAAATATTTTAGGTTTTTTCTTCACCATCCCAAAGTCTTATGTTTTTTTATAACTAAGCACCGAACATAATAGACTATAGCAGGTATAAAAAATTAATTATATTTTATTTTTAAACTCCCTCACAAAATTTTAGGTTTATCCCCACCAAAAAACAAAGTTAAAAGACTATAATCCATGATTTATATTTTATATAATATAGGTAAAAATTAAAATTAAATAATCAGGCTCAAATTTGTTTATATTTACCATTTTCACATTGAAATATGGTAATTAGATGTAAGTATATTTAATATGTTTCTTCTCCATCACCAAATTTCATGCTTCTTCGTCAGTAAACCACAGAGTTAAAAAACTATAAATAAATGACAAATATTTTAGGTTTTTTCTTCACCATCCCAAAGTCTTATGTTTTTTAATGACTAAGCACCAAACATAATATACTATAGTAGGTATAAAAAATTAATTATATTTTATTTTTAAACTCCATCACAAAATTTTAGGTTTATCCCCACCAAAAAACAAAGTTAAAAGACTATAATCCATGATTTATATTTTATATAATATAGGTAAAAATTAAATTTAAATAATCAGGCTCAAATTTGTTTATATTTACCATTTTCACATTGAAATATGGTAATTAGATGTAAGTATATTTAATATGTTTCTTCTCCATCAACAAATTTCATGCTTCTTCGTCAGTAAGCCACAGAGTTAAAAGATTGTAAATAAATGACAAATATTTTAGGTTTTTTCTTCACCATCCCAAAGTCTTATGTTTTTTTATCACTAAGCACCAAACATAATAGACTATAGCAGGTTTAAAAAATTAATTATATTTTATTTTTAAACTCCATCACAAAATTTTAGGTTTATCCCCACCAAAAAACAAACTTAAAAGACTATAATCCAAGATTTATATTTTATATAATATAGGTAAAAATTAAAATTAAATAATCAGGCTCAAATTTGTTTATATTTACCATTTTCACATTGAAATATGGTAATTAGATGTAAATATATTTTATATGTTTCTTCTCCATCACCAAATTTCATGCTTCTTCGTCAGTAAGCCACAAAGTTAAAAGACTATAAATAAATGACAAATATTTTAGGTTTTTTCTTCACCATCCCAAAGTCTTATGTTTTTTTATCACTAAGCACCAAACATAATAGACTATAGCAGGTATAAAAAATTAATTATATTTTATTTTTAAACTCCATCACAAAATTTTAGGTTTATCTCCACCAAAAACCAAAGTTAAAAGACTATAATCCTTGATTTTTATTTTATATAATATAGGTAAAAATTAAAATTAAATGATCATGCTCAAATTTGTTTATATTTACCATTTTCACATTGAAATATGGTAATTAGATGTAAATATATTTAATATGTTTCTTCTCCATCACCAAGTTTCATGGTTCTTCGTCAGTAAGCCACAGAGTTAAAAGACTATACATAAATGACAAATATTTTCGGTTTTTTCTTCACCATCCCAAAGTCTTATGTTTTTTTACCACTAAGCACCAAACATAATAGACTATAGTAGGTATAAAAAATTAATTATATTTTATTTTTAAACTCCATCACAAAATTTTAGGTTTATCCCCACCAAAAAACAAAGTTAAAAGACTATAATCCAAGATTTATATTTTATATAATATAGGTAAAAATTAAAATTAAATAATCAGGCTCAAATTTGTTTATATTTACCATTTTCACATTGAAATATGGTAATTAGATGTAAATATATTAAATATGTTTCTTCTCCATCACCAAATTTCATGCTTCTTCGTCAGTAAGCCACAGAGTTAAAAGACTATAAATAAATGACAAATATTTTAGGTTTTTTCTTCACCATCCCAAAGTCTTGTGTTTTTTTATCACTAAGCACCAAACATAATAGACTATAGTAGGTATAAAAAATTATTTATATTTTATTTTTAAACTCCATCACAAAATTTTAGGTTTATCTCCACCAAAAACCAAAGTTAAAAGACTATAATCCTTGATTTTTATTTTATATAATATAGGTAAAAATTAAAATTAAATAATCATGCTCAAATTTGTTTATATTTACCATTTTCACATTGAAATATGGTAAATAGATGTAAATATATTTAATATGTTTCTTCTCCATCACCAAATTTCATGCTTCTTCGTCAGTAAGCCACAGAGTTAAAAGACTATAAATAAATGACAAATATTTTAAGTTCTTTTGTTCACCATCCCAAAGTCTTATGTTTTTTTTTATGACTAAGCACCAAAAATAATATACTATAGAAGGTATAAAAAATTAATTATATTTTATTTTTAAACTCCATCACAAAATTTTAGGTTTATCCCCACCAAAAAACAAAGTTAAAAGACTAAATCCATGATTTATATTTTATATAATATAGGTAAAAATTAAAATTAAATAATCAGGCTCAAAATTGTTTATATTTACCATTTTCACATTGGAATATGGTAATTAGATGTAAATATATTTAATATGTTTCTTCTCCATCACCAAATTTCATGCTTCTTCGTCAGTAAGCCAGAGAGTTAAAAGACTATAAATAAATGACAAATGTTTTAGGTTTTTTCTTCACCATCCCAAAGTCTTATGTTTTTTTATCACTAAGCACCAAACATAATAGACTATAGCAGGTATAAAAAATTAATTATATTTTATTTTTAAACTCCCTTACAAAATTTAAGGTTTATCCCCACCAAAAAACAAAGTTAAAAGACTATAATCCATGATATATATTTTATATAATATAGGTAAAAATTAAATTTAAATAATCAGGCTCAAATTTGTTTATATTTACCATTTTCACATTGAAATATGGTAATTAGATGTAAGTATATTTAATATGTTTCTTCTCCATCACCAAATTTCATGCTTCTTCGTCAGTAAGCCACAGAGTTAAAAGACTGTAAATAAATGACAAATATTTTAGGTTTTTTCTTCACCATCCCAAAGTCTTATGTTTTTTTATCACTAAGCACCAAACATAATAGACTATAGTAGGTATAAAAAATTAATTATATTTTATTTTTAAACTCCATCACAAAATTTTAGGTTTATCCCCACCAAAAAACAAAGTTAAAAGACTATAATCCATGATTTATATTTTATATAATATATGTAAAAACTTAAAATTAAATAATCAGGCTCAAATTTGTTTATATTTACCATTTTCACATTGAAATATGGTAATTAGATGTAAATATATTTAATATGTTTCTTCTCCATCACCAAATTTCATGCTTCTTCGTCAGTAAGCCAGAGAGTTAAAAGACTATAAATAAATGACAAATGTTTTAGGTTTTTTCTTCACCATCCCAAAGTCTTATGTTTTTTTATCACTAAGCACCAAACATAATAGACTATAGCAGGTATAAAAAATTAATTATATTTTATTTTTAAACTCCCTTACAAAATTTAAGGTTTATCCCCACCAAAAAACAAAGTTAAAAGACTATAATCCATGATATATATTTTATATAATATAGGTAAAAATTAAATTTAAATAATCAGGCTCAAATTTGTTTATATTTACCATTTTCACATTGAAATATGGTAATTAGATGTAAGTATATTTAATATGTTTCTTCTCCATCACCAAATTTCATGCTTCTTCGTCAGTAAGCCACAGAGTTAAAAGACTGTAAATAAATGACAAATATTTTAGGTTTTTTCTTCACCATCCCAAAGTCTTATGTTTTTTTATCACTAAGCACCAAACATAATAGACTATAGTAGGTATAAAAAATTAATTATATTTTATTTTTAAACTCCATCACAAAATTTTAGGTTTATCCCCACCAAAAAACAAAGTTAAAAGACTATAATCCAAGATTTATATTTTTTATAATATAGGTAAAAATTAAAATTAAATAATCAAGCTCAAATTTGTTTATATTTACCATTTTCACATTGAAATATGGTAATTAGATGTAAATATATTTAATATGTTTCTTCTCCATCACCAAATTTCATGCTTCATCGTCAGTAAGCCACAGAGTTAAAAGACTATAAATAAATGACAAATAGTTTAAGTTTTTTTGTTCACCATCCCAAAGTCTTATGTTTTTTTTATGACTAAGCACCAAACATAATATACTATTGCAGGTATAAAATATTAATTATATTTTATTTTTAAACTCCATCACAAAATTTTAGGTTTATCCCCACCAAAAAAAAAAGTTAAAAGACTATAATCCATGATTTATATTTTATATAATATAGGTAAAAATTAAAATTAAATAATCAGGCTCAAATTTGTTTATATTTACCATTTTCACATTGAAATATGGTAATTAGATGTAAATATATTTAATATGTTTCTTCTCTATCACCAAGTTTCATGGTTCTTCGTCAGTAAGCCACAGAGTTAAAAGACTATAAATAAATGACAAATATTTTAGGTTTTTTCTTCACCATCCCAAAGCCTTATGTTTTTTTACCACTAAGCACCAAACATAATAGACTATAGTAGGTATAAAAAATAAATTATATTTTATTTTTAAACTCCATCACAAAATTTTAGGTTTATCCCGACCACAAAACAAAGTTAAAAGACTATAATCCATGATTTATATTTTATATAATATAGGTAAAAATTAAAATTAAATAATCAGGCTCAAATTTGTTTATATTTACCATTTTCACATTGAAATATGGTAATTAGATGTAAATATATTTAATATGTTTCTTCTCCATCACCAAATTTCATGCTTCTTCGTCAGTAAGCCAGAGAGTTAAAAGACTATAAATAAATGACAAATATTTTAGGTTTTTTCTTCACCATCCCAAAGTCTTATGTTTTTTTATCACTAAGCACCAAACATAATAGACTATAGCAGGTATAAAAAATTAATTATATTTTATTTTTAAACTCCCTTACAAAATTTAAGGTTTATCCCCACCAAAAAACAAAGTTAAAAGACTATAATCCATGATATATATTTTATATAATATAGGTAAAAATTAAATTTAAATAATCAGGCTCAAATTTGTTTATATTTACCATTTTCACATTGAAATATGGTAATTAGATGTAAGTATATTTAATATGTTTCTTCTCCATCACCAAATTTCATGCTTCTTCGTCAGTAAGCCACAGAGTTAAAAGACTGTAAATAAATGACAAATATTTTAGGTTTTTTCTTCACCATCCCAAATTCTTATGTTTTTTTATCACTAAGCACCAAACATAATAGACTATAGTAGGTATAAAAATTAATTATATTTTATTTTTAAACTCCATCACAAAACTTTAGGTTTATCCCCACCAAAAAACAAAGTTAAAAGACTATAATCCAAGATTTATATTTTTTATAATATAGGTAAAAATTAAAATTAAATAATCAGGCTCAAATTTGTTTATATTTACCATTTTCACATTGAAATATGGTAATTAGATGTAAATATATTTAATATGTTTCTTCTCCATCACCAAATTTCATGCTACATCGTCAGTAAGCCACAGAGTTAAAAGACTATAAATAAATGACAAATAGTTTAAGTTTTTTTGTTCACCATCCCAAAGTCTTATGTTTTTTTTATGACTAAGCACCAAATATAATATACTATAGCAGGTATAAAATATTAATTATATTTTATTTTTAAACTCCATCACAAAATTTTAGGTTTATCCCCACCAAAAAAAAAAGTTAAAAGACTATAATCCATGATTTATATTTTATATAATATAGGTAAAAATTAAAATTAAATAATCAGGCTCAAATTTGTTTATATTTACCATTTTCACATTGAAATATGGTAATTAGATGTAAATATATTTAATATGTTTCTTCTCTATCACCAAGTTTCATGGTTCTTCGTCAGTAAGCCACAGAGTTAAAAGACTATAAATAAATGACAAATATTTTAGGTTTTTTCTTCACCATCCCAAAGCCTTATGTTTTTTTACCACTAAGCACCAAACATAATAGACTATAGTAGGTATAAAAAATAAATTATATTTTATTTTTAAACTCCATCACAAAATTTTAGGTTTATCCCGACCACAAAACAAAGTTAAAAGACTATAATCCATGATTTATATTTTATATAATATAGGTAAAAATTAAAATTAAATAATCAGGCTCAAATTTGTTTATATTTACCATTTTCACATTGAAATATGGTAATTAGATGTAAATATATTTAATATGTTTCTTCTCCATCACCAAATTTCATGCTTCTTCGTCAGTAAGCCAGAGAGTTAAAAGACTATAAATAAATGACAAATATTTTAGGTTTTTTCTTCACCATCCCAAAGTCTTATGTTTTTTTATCACTAAGCACCAAACATAATAGACTATAGCAGGTATAAAAAATTAATTATATTTTATTTTTAAACTCCCTTACAAAATTTTAGGTTTATCCCCACCAAAAAACAAAGTTAAAAGACTATAATCCATGATATATATTTTATATAATATAGGTAAAAATTAAATTTAAATAATCAGGCTCAAATTTGTTTATATTTACCATTTTCACATTGAAATATGGTAATTAGATGTAAGTATATTTAATATGTTTCTTCTCCATCACCAAATTTCATGCTTCTTCGTCAGTAAGCCACAGAGTTAAAAGACTGTAAATAAATGACAAATATTTTAGGTTTTTTCTTCACCATCCCAAATTCTTATGTTTTTTTATCACTAAGCACCAAACATAATAGACTATAGTAGGTATAAAAAATTAATTATATTTTATTTTTAAACTCCATCACAAAATTTTAGGTTTATCCCCACCAAAAAACAAAGTTAAAAGACTATAATCCAAGATTTATATTTTTTATAATATAGGTAAAAATTAAAATTAAATAATCAGGCTCAAATTTGTTTATATTTACCATTTTCACATTGAAATATGGTAATTAGATGTAAATATATTTAATATGTTTCTTCTCCATCACCAAATTTCATGCTTCTTCGTCAGTAAGCCACAGAGTTAAAAGACTATAAATAAATGACAAATAGTTTAAGTTTTTTTGTTCAACATCCCAAAGTCTTATGTTTTTTTTATGACTAAGCACCAAACATAATATACTATAGCAGGTATAAAATATTAATTATATTTTATTTTTAAACTCCATCACAAAATTTTAGGTTTATCCCCACCAAAAAAATAGTTAAAAGACTATAATCCATGATTTATATTTTATATAATATAGGTAAAAATTAGAATTAAATAATCAGGCTCAAATTTGTTTATATTTACCATTTTCACATTGAAATATGGTAATTAGATGTAAATATATTTAATATGTTTCTTCTCCATCACCAAGTTTCATGGTTCTTCGTCAGTAAGCCACAGAGTTAAAAGACTATAAATAAATGACAAATATTTTAGGTTTTTTCTTCACCATCCCAAAGCCTTATGTTTTTTTACCACTAAGCACCAAACATAATAGACTATAGTAGGTATAAAAAATAAATTATATTTTATTTTTAAACTACATCACAAAATTTTAGGTTTATCCCCACCAACAAACAAAGTTAAAAGACTATAATCCATGATTTATATTTTATATAATATAGGTAAAAATTAAAATTAAATAATCAGGCTCAAATTTGTTTACATTTACCATTTTCACATTGAAATATGGTAATTAGATGTAAGTATATTTAATATGTTTCTTCTCCATCACCAAATTTCATGCTTCTTCGTCAGTAAACCACAGAGTTAAAAGACTATAAATAAATGACAAATATTTTAGGTTTTTTCTTCACCATCCCAAAGTCTTATGTTTTTTTAATGACTAAGCACCAAACATAATATACTATAGTAGGTATAAAAAATTAATTATATTTTATTTTTAAACTCCATCACAAAATTTTAGGTTTATCCCCACCAAAAAAGAAAGTTAAAAGACTATAATCCATGATTTATATTTTATATAATATAGGTAAAAATTAAAATTAAATAATCAGGCTCAAATTTGTTTATATTTACCATTTTCACATTGAAATATGGTAATTAGATGTAAATATATTTAATATGTTTCTTCTCCATCACCAAATTTCATGCTTCTTCGTCAGTAAGCCACAAAGTTAAAAGACTATAAATAAATGACAAATATTTTAGGTTTTTTCTTCACCATCCCAAAGTCTTATGTTTTTTTTTATCATTAAGCACCAAACATAATAGACTATAGTAGGTATAAAAAATTAATTATATTTTATTTTTAAACTCCCTCACAAAATTTTAGGTTTATCCCCACCAAAAACCAAAGTTAAAAGACTATAATTCTTGATTTTTATTTTATATAATATAGGTAAAAATTAAAATTAAATAATCATGCTCAAATTTGTTTATATTTACCATTTTCACATTGAAATATGGTAATTAGATGTAAGTATAATTAATATGTTTCTTCTCCATCACCAAATTTCATGCTTCTTCGTCAGTAGACCACAGTGTTAAAAGACTATAAATAAATGACAAATATTTTAGGTTTTTTCTTCACTATCCCAAAGTCTTATGTTTTTTTAATGACTAAGCACCAAACATAATATACTATAATAGGTATAAAAAATTAATTATATTTTATTTTTAAAATCCATCACAAAATTTTAGGTTTATCCCCACCAAAAAAGAAAGTTAAAAGACTATAATCCATGATTTATATTTTATATAATATAGGTAAAAATTAAAATTAAATAATCAGGCTCAAATTTGTTTATATTTACCATTTTCACATTGAAATATGGTAATTAGATGTAAATATATTTAATATGTTTCTTCTCCATCACCAAATTTCATGCTTCTTCGTCAGTAAGCCATAGAGTTAAAAGACTATAAATAAATGACAAATATTTTAGGTTTTTTCTTCACCATCCCAAAGTCTTATGTTTTTTTTATCATTAAGCACCAAACATAATAGACTATAGTAGGTATAAAAAATTAATTATATTTTATTTTTAAACTCCATCACAAAATTTTAGGTTTATCCCCACCAAAAAACAAAGTTAAAAGACTATAATCCATGATTTATATTTTATATAATATAGGTAAAAATTAAAATTAAATAATCAGGCTCAAATTTGTATATATTTACCATTTTCACATTGAAATATGGTAATTAGATGTAAATATATTTAATATGTTTCTTCTCCATCACCAAGTTTCAAGCTTCTTCGTCAGGAAGCCACAGAGTTAAAAGACTATAAATAAATGACAAATATTTTAGGTTTTTTCTTCACCATCCCAAAGCCTTATGTTTTTTTACCACTAAGCACCAAACATAATAGACTATAGTAGGTATAAAAAATAAATTATATTTTATTTTTAAACTCCATCACAAAATTTTAGGTTTATCCCCACCAAAAAAACAAAGTTAAAAGACTATAATCCATGATTTATATTTTATATAATATAGGTAAAAATTAAAATTAAATAATCAGGCTCAAATTTGTTTATATTTACCATTTTCACATTGAAATATGGTAATTAGATGTAAGTATATTTAATATGTTTCTTCTCCATCACCAAATTTCATGCTTCTTCGTCAGTAAACCATAGAGTTAAAAGACTATAAATAAATGACAAATATTTTAGGTTTTCTCTTCACCATCCCAAAGTCTTATGTTTTTTTAATGACTAAGCACCAAACATAATATACTATAGTAGGTATAAAAAATTAATTATATTTTATTTTTAAACTCCATCACAAAATTTTAGGTTTATCCCCACCAAAAAAGAAAGTTAAAAGACTATAATCCATGATTTATATTTTATATAATATAGGTAAAAATTAAAATTAAATAATCAGGCTCAAATTTGTTTATATTTACCATTTTCACATTGAAATATGGTAATTAGATGTAAATATATTTAATATGTTTCTTCTCCATCACCAAGTTTCAAGCTTCTTCGTCAGGAAGCCACAGAGTTAAAAGACTATAAATAAATGACAAATATTTTAGGTTTTTTCTTCACCATCCCAAAGCCTTATGTTTTTTTTACCACTAAGCACCAAACATAATAGACTATAGTAGGTATAAAAAATAAATTATATTTTATTTTTAAACTCCATCACAAAATTTTAGGTTTATCCCCACCAAAAAACAAAGTTAAAAGACTATAATCCATGATTTATATTTTATATAATATATGTAAAAATTAAAATTAAATAATCAGGCTCAAATTTATTTATATTTACCATTTTCACATTGAAATATGGTAATTAGATGTAAGTATATTTAATATGTTTCTTCTCCATCACCAAATTTCATGCTTCTTCGTCAGTAAACCATAGAGTTAAAAGACTATAAATAAATGACAAATATTTTAGGTTTTCTCTTCACCATCCAAAAGCCTTATGTTTTTTTACCACTAAGCACCAAACATAATAGACTATAGTAGGTATAAAAAATAAATTATATTTTATTTTTAAACTCCATCACAAAATTTTAGGTTTATCCCCACCAAAAAACTGAGTTAAAAGACTATAATCCATGATTTATATTTTATATAATATAGGTAAAAATTAAAATTAAATAATCAGGCTCAAATTTGTTTATATTTACCATTTTCACATTGAAATATGGTAATTAGATGTAAATATATTTAATATGTTTCTTGTCCATCACCAAATTTCATGCTTCTTCGTCAGTAAGCCACAAAGTTAAAAGACTATAAATAAATGACAAATATTTTAGGTTTGTTCTTCACCATCCCAAAGTCTTATGTTTTTTTATCATTAAGCACCAAACATAATAGACTATAGTAGGTATAAAAAATTAATTATATTTTATTTTTAAACTCCCTCACAAAATTTTAGGTTTATCCCCACCAAAAACCAAAGTTAAATGACTATAATTCTTGATTTTTATTTTATATAATATAGGTAAAAATTAAAATTAAATAATCATGCTCAAATTTTTTTATATTTACCATTTTCACATTGAAATATGGTAATTAGATGTAAGTATATTTAATATGTTTCTTCTCCATCACCAAATTTCATGCTTCTTCGTCAGTAAACCACAGTGTTAAAAGACTATAAATAAATGACAAATATTTTAGGTTTTTTCTTCACCATCCCAAAGTCTTATGTTTTTTTAATGACTAAGCACCAAACATAATATACTATAGTAGGTATAAAAAATTAATTATATTTTATTTTTAAACTCCATCACAAAATTTTAGGTTTATCCCCACCAAAAAAGAAAGTTAAAAGACTATAATCCATGATTTATATTTTATATAATATAGGTAAAAATTAAAATTAAATAATCAGGCTCAAATTTGTTTATATTTACCATTTTCACATTGAAATATGGTAATTAGATGTAAATATATTTAATATGTTTCTTCTCCATCACCAAATTTCATGCTTCTTCGTCAGTAAGCCACAGAGTTAAAAGACTATAAATAAATGACAAATATTTTAGGTTTTTTCTTCACCATCCCAAAGTCTTATGTTTTTTTATCATTAAGCACCAAACATAATAGACTATAGTAGGTATAAAAAATTAATTATATTTTATTTTAAAACTCCATCACAAAATTTTAGGTTTATCCCCACCAAAAAACAAAGTTAAAAGACTATAATTCTTGATTTTTATTTTATATAATATAGGTAAAAATTAAAATTAAATAATCATGCTCAAATTGTTTTATATTTACCATTTTCACATTGAAATATGGTAATTAGATGTAAATATATTTAATATGTTTCTTCTCCATCACCAAATTTCATGCTTCTTCGTCAGTAAGCCACAGAGTAAAAGACTATAAATAAATGACAAATATTTTAGGTTTTTTCACATCCATCCCAAAGTCTTATGTTTTTTATCACTAAGCACCAAACATAATAGACTATAGTAGGTATAAAAAATTAATTATATTTTATTTTTAAACTCCATCACAAAATTTTAGGTTTATCCCCACCGAAAAACAAAGTTAAAAGACTATAATCCATGATTTATATTTTATATAATATAGGTAAAAATTAAAATTAAATAATCAGGCTCAAATTTGTTTATATTTACCATTTTCACATTGAAATATGGTAATTATATGTAAATATATTTAATATGTTTCTTCTCCATCACCAAATTTCATGCTTCTTCGTCAGTAAGCCAGAGAGTTAAAAGACTATAAATAAATGACAAATATTTTAGGTTTTTTCTTCACCATCCCAAAGTCTTATGTTTTTTAATCACTAAGCACCAAACATAATAGACTATAGCAGGTATAAAAAATTAATTATATTTTATTTTTAAACTCCCTCACAAAATTTTAGGTTTATCCCCACCAAAAAACAAAGTTAAAAGACTATAATCCATGATTTATATTTTATATAATATAGGTAAAAATTAAAATTAAATAATCAGGCTCAAATTTGTTTATATTTACCATTTTCACATTGAAATATGGTAATTAGATGTAAATATATTTAATATGTTTCTTCTCTCCATCACCAAGTTTCATGCTTCTTCGTCAGTAAGCCACAGAGTTAAAAGACTATAAATAAATGACAAATATTTTAGGTTTTTTCTTCACCATCCCAAAGCCTTATGTTTTTTTACCACAAAGCACCAAACATAATAGACTATAGTAGGTATAAAAAATAAATTATATTTTATTTTTAAACTCCATCACAAAATTTTAGGTTTATCCCCACCAAAAAACAAAGTTAAAAGACTATAATCCATGATTTATATTTCATATAATATAGGTAAAAATTAAAATTAAATAATCAGGCTCAAATTTGTTTATATTTACCATTTTCACATTGAAATATGGTAATTAGATGTAAGTATATTTAATATGTTTCTTCTCCATCACCAAATTTCATGCTTCTTCGTCAGTAAACCACAGAGTTAAAAGACTATAAATAAATGACAAATATTTTAGGTTTTCTCTTCACCATCCCAAAGTCTTATGTTTTTTTAATGACTAAGCACCAAACATAATATACTATAGTAGGTATAAAAAATTAATTATATTTTATTTTTAAACTCCATCACAAAATTTTAGGTTTATCCCCACCAAAAAAGAAAGTTAAAAGACTATAATCCATGATTTATATTTTATATAATATAGGTAAAAATTAAAATTAAATAATCAGGCTCAAATTTGTTTATATTTACCATTTTCACATTGAAATATGGTAATTAGATGTAAATATATTTAATATGTTTCTTCTCCATCACCAAATTTCATGCTTCTTCGTCAGTAAGCCACAAAGTAAAAAGACTATAAATAAATGACAAATATTTTAGGTTTTTTCTTCACCATCCCAAAGTCTTATGTTTTTTTATCACTAAGCACCAAACATAATAGACTATAGCAGGTATAAAAAATTAATTATATTTTATTTTTAAACTCCCTCACAAAATTTTAGGTTTATCCCCACCAAAAAACAAAGTTAAAAGACTATAATCCATGATTTATATTTTATATAATATAGGTAAAAATTAAAATTAAATAATCAGGCTCAAATTTGTTTATATTTACCATTTTCACATTGAAATATAGTAATTAGATGTAAGTATATTTAATATGTTTCTTCTCCATCACCAAATTTCATGCTTCTTCGTCAGTAAACCATAGAGTTAAAAGACTATAAATAAATGACAAATATTTTAGGTTTTCTCTTCACCATCCCAAAGTCTTATGTTTTTTTAATGACTAAGCACCAAACATAATATACTATAGTAGGTATAAAAAATTAATTATATTTTATTTTTAAACTCCATCACAAAATTTTAGGTTTATCCCCACCAAAAAAGAAAGTTAAAAGACTATAATCCATGATTTATATTTTATATAATATAGGTAAAAATTAAAATTAAATAATCAGGCTCAAATTTATTTATATTTACCATTTTCACATTGAAATATGGTAATTAGATGTAAGTATATTTAATATGTTTCTTCTCCATCACCAAATTTCATGCTTCTTCGTCAGTAAACCATAGAGTTAAAAGACTATAAATAAATGACAAATATTTTAGGTTTTCTCTTCACCATCCCAAAGCCTTATGTTTTTTTACCACTAAGCACCAAACATAATAGACTATAGTAGGTATAAAAAAATAAATTATATTATATTTTTAAACTCCATCACAAAATTTTAGGTTTATCCCCACCAAAAAACTGAGTTAAAAGACTATAATCCATGATTTATATTTTATATAATATAGGTAAAAATTAAAATTAAATAATCAGGCTCAAATTTGTTTATATTTACCATTTTCACATTGAAATATGGTAATTAGATGTAAATATATTTAATATGTTTCTTCTCCATCACCAAATTTCATGCTTCTTCGTCAGTAAGCCACAAAGTTAAAAGACTATAAATAAATGACAAATATTTTAGGTTTGTTCTTCACCATCCCAAAGTCTTATGTTTTTTTATCATTAAGCACCAAACATAATAGACTATAGTAGGTATAAAAAAATTAATTATATTTTATTTTTAAACTCCCTCACAAAATTTTAGGTTTATCCCCACCAAAAACCAAAGTTAAATGACTATAATTCTTGATTTTTATTTTATATAATATAGGTAAAAATTAAAATTAAATAATCATGCTCAAATTTTTTTATATTTACCATTTTCACATTGAAATATGGTAATTAGATGTAAGTATATTTAATATGTTTCTTCTCCATCACCAAATTTCATGCTTCTTCGTCAGTAAACCACAGTGTTAAAAGACTATAAATAAATGACAAATATTTTAGGTTTTTTCTTCACCATCCCAAAGTCTTATGTTTTTTTAATGACTAAGCACCAAACATAATATACTATAGTAGGTATAAAAAATTAATTATATTTTATTTTTAAACTCCATCACAAAATTTTAGGTTTATCCCCACCAAAAAAGAAAGTTAAAAGACTATAATCCATGATTTATATTTTATATAATATAGGTAAAAATTAAAATTAAATAATCAGGCTCAAATTTGTTTATATTTACCATTTTCACATTGAAATATGGTAATTAGATGTAAATATATTTAATATGTTTCTTCTCCATCACCAAATTTCATGCTTCTTCGTCAGTAAGCCACAGAGTTAAAAGACTATAAATAAATGACAAATATTTTAGGTTTTTTCTTCACCATCCCAAAGTCTTATGTTTTTTTATCATTAAGCACCAAACATAATAGACTATAGTAGGTATAAAAAAATTAATTATATTTTATTTTAAAACTCCATCACAAAATTTTAGGTTTATCCCCACCAAAAAACAAAGTTAAAAGACTATAATTCTTGATTTTTATTTTATATAATATAGGTAAAAATTAAAATTAAATAATCATGCTCAAATTGTTTTATATTTACCATTTTCACATTGAAATATGGTAATTAGATGTAAATATATTTAATATGTTTCTTCTCCATCACCAAATTTCATGCTTCTTCGTCAGTAAGCCACAGAGTAAAAGACTATAAATAAATGACAAATATTTTAGGTTTTTTCACATCCATCCCAAAGTCTTATGTTTTTTATCACTAAGCACCAAACATAATATACTATAGTAGGTATAAAAAATTAATTATATTTTATTTTTTAAACTCCATCACAAAATTTTAGGTTTATCCCCACCGAAAAACAAAGTTAAAAGACTATAATCCATGATTTATATTTTATATAATATAGGTAAAAATTAAAATTAAATAATCAGGCTCAAATTTGTTTATATTTACCATTTTCACATTGAAATATAGTAATTAGATGTAAGTATATTTAATATGTTTCTTCTCCATCACCAAATTTCATGCTTCTTCGTCAGTAAACCATAGAGTTAAAAGACTATAAATAAATGACAAATATTTTAGGTTTTCTCTTCACCATCCCAAAGTCTTATGTTTTTTTAATGACTAAGCACCAAACATAATATACTATAGTAGGTATAAAAAATTAATTATATTTTATTTTTAAACTCCATCACAAAATTTTAGGTTTATCCCCACCAAAAAAGAAAGTTAAAAGACTATAATCCATGATTTATATTTTATATAATATAGGTAAAAATTAAAATTAAATAATCAGGCTCAAATTTGTTTATATTTACCATTTTCACATTGAAATATGGTAATTAGATGTAAATATATTTAATATGTTTCTTCTCCATCACCAAGTTTCAAGCTTCTTCGTCAGGAAGCCACAGAGTTAAAAGACTATAAATAAATGACAAATATTTTAGGTTTTTTCTTCACCATCCCAAAGCCTTATGTTTTTTTACCACTAAGCACCAAACATAATAGACTATAGTAGGTATAAAAAATAAATTATATTTTATTTTTAAACTCCATCACAAAATTTTAGGTTTATCCCCACCAAAAAACAAAGTTAAAAGACTATAATCCATAATTTATATTTTATATAATATATGTAAAAATTAAAATTAAATAATCAGGCTCAAATTTATTTATATTTACCATTTTCACATTGAAATATGGTAATTAGATGTAAGTATATTTAATATGTTTCTTCTCCATCACCAAATTTCATGCTTCTTCGTCAGTAAACCATAGAGTTAAAAGACTATAAATAAATGACAAATATTTTAGGTTTTCTCTTCACCATCCCAAAGCCTTATGTTTTTTTACCACTAAGCACCAAACATAATAGACTATAGTAGGTATAAAAAATAAATTATATTATATTTTTAAACTCCATCACAAAATTTTAGGTTTATCCCCACCAAAAAAACTGAGTTAAAAGACTATAATCCATGATTTATATTTTATATAATATAGGTAAAAATTAAAATTAAATAATCAGGCTCAAATTTGTTTATATTTACCATTTTCACATTGAAATATGGTAATTAGATGTAAATATATTTAATATGTTTCTTCTCCATCACCAAATTTCATGCTTCTTCGTCAGTAAGCCACAAAGTTAAAAGACTATAAATAAATGACAAATATTTAGGTTTGTTCTTCACCATCCCAAAGTCTTATGTTTTTTTATCATTAAGCACAAAACATAATAGACTATAGTAGGTATAAAAAATTAATTATATTTTATTTTTAAACTCCCTCACAAAATTTTAGGTTTATCCCCACCAAAAACCAAAGTTAAATGACTATAATTCTTGATTTTTATTTTATATAATATAGGTAAAAATTAAAATTAAATAATCATGCTCAAATTTTTTTATATTTACCATTTTCACATTGAAATATGGTAATTAGATGTAAGTATATTTAATATGTTTCTTCTCCATCACCAAATTTCATGCTTCTTCGTCAGTAAGCCAGAGAGTTAAAAGACTATAAATAAATGACAAATATTTTAGGTTTTTTCTTCACCATCCCAAAGTCTTATGTTTTTTTAATGACTAAGCACCAAACATAATATACTATAGTAGGTATAAAAATTAATTATATTTTATTTTTAAACTCCATCACAAAATTTTAGGTTTATCCCCACCAAAAAAGAAAGTTAAAAGACTATAATCCATGATTTATATTTTATATAATATAGGTAAAATTAAAATTAAATAATCAGGCTCAAATTTGTTTATATTTACCATTTTCACATTGAAATATGGTAATTAGATGTAAATATATTTAATATGTTTCTTCTCCATCACCAAATTTCATGCTTCTTCGTGAGTAAGCCACAGAGTTAAAAGACTATAAATAAATGACAAATATTTTAGGTTTTTTCTTCACAATCCCAAAGTCTTATGTTTTTTATCACTAAGCACCAAACATAATAGACTATAGTAGGTATAAAAAATTAATTATATTTTATTTTTAAACTCCATCACAAAATTTTAGTTTTATCCGCACCGAAAAACAAAGTTAAAAGACTATAATCCATGATTTATATTTGATATAATATAGGTAAAAATTAAAATTAAATAATCAGGCTCAAATTTGTTTATATTTACCATTTTCACATTGAAATATGGTAATTATATGTAAATATATTTAATATGTTTCTTCTCCATCACCAAATTTCATGCTTCTTCGTCAGTAAGCCAGAGAGTTAAAAGACTATAAATAAATGACAAATATTTTAGGTTTTTTCTTCACCATCCCAAAGTCTTATGTTTTTTAATCACTAAGCACCAAACATAATAGACTATAGCAGGTATAAAAAATTAATTATATTTTATTTTTAAACTCCCTCACAAAATTTTAGGTTTATCCCCACCAAAAAACAAAGTTAAAAGACTATAATCCATGATTTATATTTTATATAATATAGGTAAAAATTAAAATTAAATAATCAGGCTCAAATTTGTTTATATTTACCATTTGCACATTGAAATATGGTAATTAGATGTAAATATATTTAATATGTTTCTTCTCCATCACCAAGTTTCATGCTTCTTCGTCAGTAAGCCACAGAGTTAAAAGACTATAAATAAATGACAAATATTTTAGGTTTTTTCTTCACCATCCCAAAGCCTTATGTTTTTTTTACCACTAAGCACCAAACATAATAGACTATAGTAGGTATAAAAAATAAATTATATTTTATTTTTAAACTCCATCAAAAAATTTTAGGTTTATCCCCACCAAAAAACAAAGTTAAAAGACTATAATCCATGATTTATATTTCATATAATATAGGTAAAAATTAAAATTAAATAATCAGGCTCAAATTTGTTTATATTTACCATTTTCACATTGAAATATGGTAATTAGATGTAAGTATATTTAATATGTTTCTTCTCCATCACCAAATTTCATGCTTCTTCGTCAGTAAACCACAGAGTTAAAAGACTATAAATAAATGACAAATATTTTAGGTTTTCTCTTCACCATCCCAAAGTCTTATGTTTTTTTAATGACTAAGCACCAAACATAATATACTATAGTAGGTATAAAAAATTAATTATATTTTATTTTTAAACTCCATCACAAAATTTTAGGTTTATCCCCACCAAAAAAGAAAGTTAAAAGACTATAATCCATGATTTATATTTTATATAATATAGGTAAAAATTAAAATTAAATAATCAGGCTCAAATTTGTTTATATTTACCATTTTCACATTGAAATATGGTAATTAGATGTAAATATATTTAATATGTTTCTTCTCCATCACCAAATTTCATGCTTCTTCGTCAGTAAGCCACAAAGTAAAAAGACTATAAATAAATGACAAATATTTTAGGTTTTTTCTTCACCATCCCAAAGTCTTATGTTTTTTTATCACTAAGCACCAAACATAATAGACTATAGCAGGTATAAAAAATTAATTATATTTTATTTTTAAACTCCCTCACAAAATTTTAGGTTTATCCCCACCAAAAACAAAGTTAAAAGACTATAATCCATGATTTATATTTTATATAATATAGGTAAAAATTAAACTTAAATAATCAGGCTCAAATTTGTTTATATTTACCATTTTCACATTGAAATATGGTAATTAGATGTAAGTATATTTAATATGTTTCTTCTCCATCAACAAATTTCATGCTTCTTCGTCAGTAAGCCATAGAGTTAAAAGACTGTAAATAAATGATAAATATTTTAGGTTTTTTCTTCACCATCCCAAAGTCTTATGTTTTTTTATCACTAAGCACCAAACATAATAGACTATAGTAGGTATAAAAAATTAATTATATTTTATTTTTAAACTTCATCACAAAATTTTAGGTTTATCCCCACCAAAAAACAAAGTTAAAAGACTATAATCCATGATTTATATTTTATAAAATATAGGTAAAATTTAAAATTAAATAATCAGGCTCAAATTTGTTTATATTTACCATTTTCACATTGAAATATGGTAATTAGATGTAAATATATTTAATATGTTTCTTCTCCATCACCAAATTTCATGCTTCTTCGTCAGTAAGCCATAGAGTTAAAAGACTATAAATTAATGACAAATATTTTAGGTTTTTTCTTCACCATCCCAAAGTCTTATGTTTTTTTATCACTAAGCACCAAACATAATAGACTATAGCAGGTATAAAAAATTTATTATATTTTATTTTAAAACTCCCTCACAAAATTTTAGGTTTATCCCCACCAAAAAACAAAGTTAAAAGACTATAATCCATGATTTATATTTTATATAATATAGGTAAAAATTAAAATTAAATAATCAGGCTCAAATTTGTTTATATTTACAATTTTCACATTGAAATATGGTAATTAGATGTAAGTATATTTAATATGTTTCTTCTCCATCAACAAATTTCATGCTTCTTCGTCAGTAAGCCATAGACTTAAAAGACTGTAAATAAATGACAAATATTTTAGGTTTTTTCTTCACCATCCCAAAGTCTTATGTTTTTTTATCACTAAGCACCAAACTTAATAGACTATAGTAGGTTTAAAAAATTAATTATATTTTATTTTTAAACTTCATCACAAAATTTTAGGTTTATCCCCACCCAAAAAACAAAGTTAAAAGACTATAATCCATGATTTATATTTTATAAAATATAGGTAAAATTTAAAATTAAATAATCAGGCTCAAATTTGTTTATATTTACCATTTTCACATTGAAATATGGTAATTAGATGTAAATATATTTAATATGTTTCTTCTCCATCACCAAATTTCATGCTTCTTCGTCAGTAAGCCATAGAGTTAAAAGACTATAAATAAATGACAAATATTTTAGGTTTTTTCTTCACCATCCCAAAGTCTTATGTTTTTTTATCACTAAGCACCAAACATAATAGACTATAGCAGGTATAAAAAATTAATTATATTTTATTTTTAAACTCCCTCACAAAATTTTAGGTTTATCCCCACCAAAAAACAAAGTTAAAAGACTATAATCCATGATTTATATTCTATATAATATAGGTAAAAATTAAAATTAAATAATCAGGCTCAAATTTGTTTATATTTACCATTTTCACATTGAAATATGGTAATTAGATGTAAATATATTTAATATGTTTCTTCTCCATCACCAAATTTCATGCTTCTTCGTCAGTAAGCCAGAGAGTTAAAAGACTATAAATAAATGACAAATATTTTAGGTTTTTTCTTCACCATCCCAAAGTCTTATGTTTTTTTATCACTAAGCACCAAACATAATAGACTATAGTAGGTATAAAAAATTAATTATATTTTATTTTTAAACTCCATCACAAAATTTTAGGTTTATCCCCACCAAAAAAGAAAGTTAAAAGACTATAATCCATGATTTATATTTTATATAATATAGGTAAAAATTAAAATTAAATAATCAGGCTCAAATTTGTTTATATTTACCATTTTCACATTGAAATATGGTAATTAGATGTAAATATATTTAATATGTTTCTTCTCCATCACCAAGTTTCAAGCTTCTTCGTCAGGAAGCCACAGAGTTAAAAGACTATAAATAAATGACAAATATTTTAGGTTTTTTCTTCACCATCCCAAAGCCTTATGTTTTTTTACCACTAAGCACCAAACATAATAGACTATAGTAGGTATAAAAAATAAATTATATTTTATTTTTAAACTCCATCACAAAATTTTAGGTTTATCCCCACCAAAAAACAAAGTTAAAAGACTATAATCCATGATTTATATTTCATATAATACAGGTAAAAATTAAAATTAAATAATCAGGCTCAAATTTGTTTATATTTACCATTTTCACATTGAAATATGGTAATTAGATGTAAGTATATTTAATATGTTTCTTCTCCATCACCAAATTTCATGCTTCTTCGTCAGTAAACCACAGAGTTAAAAGACTATAAATAAATGACAAATATTTTAGGTTTTCTCTTCACCATCCCAAAGTCTTATGTTTTTTTAATGACTAAGCACCAAACATAATATACTATAGTAGGTATAAAAAATTAATTATATTTTATTTTTAAACTCCATCACAAAATTTTAGGTTTATCCCCACCAAAAAAGAAAGTTAAAAGACTATAATCCATGATTTATATTTTATATAATATAGGTAAAAATTAAAATTAAATAATCAGGCTCAAATTTGTTTATATTTACCATTTTCACATTGAAATATGGTAATTAGATGTAAATATATTTAATATGTTTCTTCTCCATCACCAAATTTCATGCTTCTTCGTCAGTAAGCCACAAAGTAAAAAGACTATAAATAAATGACAAATATTTTAGGTTTTTTCTTCACCATCCCAAAGTCTTATGTTTTTTTATCACTAAGCACCAAACATAATAGACTATAGCAGGTATAAAAAATTAATTATATTTTATTTTTAAACTCCCTCACAAAATTTTAGGTTTATCCCCACCAAAAAACAAAGTTAAAAGACTATAATCCATGATTTATATTTTATATAATATAGGTAAAAATTAAAATTAAATAATCAGGCTCAAATTTGTTTATATTTACCATTTTCACATTGAAATATGGTAATTAGATGTAAGTATATTTAATATGTTTCTTCTCCATCAACAAATTTCATGCTTCTTCGTCAGTAAGCCATAAAGTTAAAAGACTGTAAATAAATGACAAATATTTTAGGTTTTTTCTTCACCATCCCAAAGTCTTATGTTTTTTTATCACTAAGCACCAAACATAATAGACTATAGTAGGTATAAAAAATTAATTATATTTTATTTTTAAACTTCATCACAAAATTTTAGGTTTATCCCCACCAAAAAACAAAGTTAAAAGACTATAATCCATGATTTATATTTTATAAAATATAGGTAAAATTTAAAATTAAATAATCAGGCTCAAATTTGTTTATATTTACCATTTTCACATTGAAATATGGTAATTAGATGTAAATATATTTAATATGTTTCTTCTCCATCACCAAATTTCATGCTTCTTCGTCAGTAAGCCATAGAGTTAAAAGACTATAAATTAATGACAAATATTTTAGGTTTTTTCTTCACCATCCCAAAGTCTTATGTTTTTTTATCACTAAGCACCAAACATAATAGACTATAGCAGGTATAAAAAATTAATTATATTTTATTTTTAAACTCCCTCACAAAATTTTAGGTTTATCCCCACCAAAAAACAAAGTTAAAAGACTATAATCCATGATTTATATTTTATATAATATAGGTAAAAATTAAAATTAAATAATCAGGCTCAAATTTGTTTATATTTACAATTTTCACATTGAAATATGGTAATTAGATGTAAGTATATTTAATATGTTTCTTCTCCATCAACAAATTTCATGCTTCTTCGTCAGTAAGCCATAGAGTTAAAAGACTGTAAATAAATGACAAATATTTTAGGTTTTTTCTTCACCATCCCAAAGTCTTATGTTTTTTTATCACTAAGCACCAAACTTAATAGACTATAGTAGGTTTAAAAAATTAATTATATTTTATTTTTAAACTTCATCACAAAATTTTAGGTTTATCCCCACCAAAAAACAAAGTTAAAAGACTATAATCCATGATTTATAATATTTTATAAAATATAGGTAAAATTTACAATTAAATAATCAGGCTCAAATTTGTTTATATTTACCATTTTCACATTGAATATGGTAATTAGATGTAAATATATTTAATATGTTTCTTCTCCATCACCAAATTTCATGCTTCTTCGTCAGTAAGCCATAGAGTTAAAAGACTATAAATTAATGACAAATATTTTAGGTTTTTTCTTCACCATCCCAAAGTCTTATGTTTTTTTATCACTAAGCACCAAACATAATAGACTATAGCAGGTATAAAAAATTAATTATATTTTATTTTTAAACTCCCTCACAAAATTTTAGGTTTATCCCCACCAAAAAACAAAGTTAAAAGACTATAATCCATGATTTATATTTTATATAATATAGGTAAAAATTAAAATTAAATAATCAGGCTCAAATTTGTTTATATTTACAATTTTCACATTGAAATATGGTAATTAGATGTAAGTATATTTAATATGTTTCTTCTCCATCAACAAATTTCATGCTTCTTCGTCAGTAAGCCATAGAGTTAAAAGACTGTAAATAAATGACAAATATTTAGGTTTTTTCTTCACCATCCCAAAGTCTTATGTTTTTTTATCACTAAGCACCAAACTTAATAGACTATAGTAGGTTTAAAAAATTAATTATATTTTATTTTTAAACTTCATCACAAAATTTTAGGTTTATCCCCACCAAAAAACAAAGTTAAAAGACTATAATCCATGATTTATATTTTATAAAATATAGGTAAAATTTAAAATTAAATAATCAGGCTCAAATTTGTTTATATTTACCATTTTCACATTGAAATATGGTAATTAGATGTAAATATATTTAATATGTTTCTTCTCCATCACCAAATTTCATGCTTCTTCGTCAGTAAGCCATAGAGTTAAAAGACTATAAATAAATGACAAATATTTTAGGTTTTTTCTTCACCATCCCAAAGTCTTATGTTTTTTTATCACTAAGCACCAAACATAATAGACTATAGCAGGTATAAAAAATTAATTATATTTTATTTTTAAACTCCCTCACAAAATTTTAGGTTTATCCCCACCAAAAAACAAAGTTAAAAGACTATAATCCATGATTTATATTCTATATAATATAGGTAAAAATTAAAATTAAATAATCAGGCTCAAATTTGTTTATATTTACCATTTTCACATTGAAATATGGTAATTAGATGTAAATATATTTAATATGTTTCTTCTCCATCACCAAATTTCATGCTTCTTCGTCAGTAAGCCAGAGAGTTAAAAGACTATAAATAAATGACAAATATTTTAGGTTTTTTCTTCACCATCCCAAAGTCTTATGTTTTTTTATCACTAAGCACCAAACATAATAGACTATAGTAGGTATAAAAAATTAATTATATTTTATTTTAAACTCCATCACAAAATTTTAGGTTTATCCCCACCAAAAAAGAAAGTTAAAAGACTATAATCCATGATTTATATTTTATATAATATAGGTAAAAATTAAAATTAAATAATCAGGCTCAAATTTGTTTATATTTACCATTTTCACATTGAAATATGGTAATTAGATGTAAATATATTTAATATGTTTCTTCTCCATCACCAAGTTTCAAGCTTCTTCGTCAGGAAGCCACAGAGTTAAAAGACTATAAATAAATGACAAATATTTTAGGTTTTTTCTTCACCATCCCAAAGCCTTATGTTTTTTTACCACTAAGCACCAAACATAATAGACTATAGTAGGTATAAAAAATAAATTATATTTTATTTTTAAACTCCATCACAAAATTTTAGGTTTATCCCCACCAAAAAACAAAGTTAAAAGACTATAATCCATGATTTATATTTTATATAATATAGGTAAAAATTAAAATTAAATAATCAGGCTCAAATTTATTTATATTTACCATTTTCACATTGAAATATGGTAATTAGATGTAAGTATATTTAATATGTTTCTTCTCCATCACCAAATTTCATGCTTCTTCGTCAGTAAACCATAGAGTTAAAAGACTATAAATAAATGACAAATATTTTAGGTTTTCTCTTCACCATCCCAAAGCCTTATGTTTTTTTACCACTAAGCACCAAACATAATAGACTATAGTAGGTATAAAAAATAAATTATATTTTATTTTTAAACTCCATCACAAAATTTTAGGTTTATCCCCCACACAAAAACTGAGTTAAAAGACTATAATCCATGATTTATATTTTATATAATATAGGTAAAATTAAAATTAAATAATCAGGCTCAAATTTGTTTATATTTACGATTTTCACATTGAAATATGGTAATTAGATGTAAATATATTTAATATGTTTCTTCTCCATCACCAAATTTCATGCTTCTTCGTCAGTAAGCCACAAAGTTAAAAGACTATAAATAAATGACAAATATTTTAGGTTTGTTCTTCACCATCCCAAAGTCTTATGTTTTTTTATCATTAAGCACCAAACATAATAGACTATAGTAGGTATAAAAAATTAATTATATTTTATTTTTAAACTCCCTCACAAAATTTTAGGTTTATCCCCACCAAAAACCAAAGTTAAATGACTATAATTCTTGATTTTTATTTTATATAATATAGGTAAAAATTAAAATTAAATAATCATGCTCAAATTTTTTTATATTTACCATTTTCACATTGAAATATGGTAATTAGATGTAAGTATATTTAATATGTTTCTTCTCCATCACCAAATTTCATGCTTCTTCGTCAGTAAACCACAGTGTTAAAAGACTATAAATAAATGACAAATATTTTAGGTTTTTTCTTCACCATCCCAAAGTCTTATGTTTTTTTATCACTAAGCACCAAACATAATAGATTATAGCAGGTTTAAAAAATTAATTATATTTTATTTTTAAACTCCCTCACAAAATTTTAGGTTTATCCCCACCAAAAAACAAAGTTAAAAGACTATAATCCATGATTTATATTTTATATAATATAGGTAAAAATTAAAATTAAATAATCAGGCTCAAATTTGTTTATATTTACCATTTTCACATTGAAATATGGTAATTAGATGTAAGTATATTTAATATGTTTCTTCTCCATCAACAAATTTCATGCTTCTTCGTCAGTAAGCCATAGAGTTAAAAGACTGTAAATAAATGACAAATATTTTAGGTTTTTTCTTCACCATCCCAAAGTCTTATGTTTTTTTATCACTAAGCACCGAACATAATAGACTATAGTAGGTATAAAAAATTAATTATATTTTATTTTTAAACTTCATCGCAAAATTTTAGGTTTATCCCCACCAAAAAACAAAGTTAAAAGACTATAATCCATGATTTATATTTTATAAAATATAGGTAAAATTTAAAATTAAATAATCAGGCTCAAATTTGTTTATATTTACCATTTTCACATTGAAATATGGTAATTAGATGTAAATATATTTAATATGTTTCTTCTCCATCACCAAATTTCATGCTTCTTCGTCAGTAAGCCATAGAGTTAAAATACTATAAATAAATGACAAATATTTTAGGTTTTTTCTTCACCATCCCAAAGTCTTATGTTTTTTTATCACTAAGCACCAAACATAATAGACTATAGCAGGTATAAAAAATTAATTATATTTTATTTTTAAACTCCCTCACAAAATTTTAGGTTTATCCCCACCAAAAAACAAAGTTAAAAGACTATAATCCATGATTTATATTTTATATAATATAGGTAAAAATTAAAATTAAATAATCAGGCTCAAATTTGTTTATATTTACCATTTTCACATTGAAATATGGTAATTAGATGTAAGTATATTTAATATGTTTCTTCTCCATCACCAAATTTCATGCTTCTTCGTCAGTAAGCCAGAGAGTTAAAAGACTATAAATAAATGACAAATATTTTAGGTTTTTTCTTCACCATCCCAAAGTCTTATGTTTTTTTATCACTAAGCACCAAACATAATAGACTATAGCAGGTATAAAAAATTAATTATATTTTATTTTTAAACTCCCTCACAAAATTTTAGGTTTATCCCCACCAAAAAACAAAGTTAAAAGACTATAATCCATGATTTATATTTTATATAATATAGGTAAAAATTAAAATTAAATAATCAGGCTCAAATTTGTTTATATTTACCATTTTCACATTGAAATATGGTAATTAGATGTAAGTATATTTAATATGTTTCTTCTCCATCAACAAATTTCATGCTTCTTCGTCAGTAAGCCATAGAGTTAAAAGACTGTAAATAAATGACAAATAGTTTAGGTTTTTTCTTCACCATCCCAAAGTCTTATGTTTTTTTATCACTAAGCACCAAACATAATAGACTATAGTAGCTATAAAAAATTAATTATATTTTATTTTTAAACTTCATCACAAAATTTTAGGTTTATCCCCACCAAAAAACAAAGTTAAAAGACTATAATCCATGATTTATATTTTATAAAATATAGGTAAAATTTAAAATTAAATAATCAGGCTCAAATTTTTTTATATTTACCATTTTCACATTGAAATATGGTAATTAGATGTAAATATATTTAATATGTTTCTTCTCCATCACCAAATTTCATGCTTCTTCGTTAGTAAGCCACAGAGTTAAAAGACTATAAATAAATGACAAATATTTTAGGTTTTTTCTTCACCATCCCAAAGTCTTATGTTTTTTTATCACTAAGCACCAAACATAATAGATTTTAGCAGGTTTAAAAAATTAATTATATTTTATTTTTAAACTCCCTCACAAAATTTTAGGTTTATCCCCACCAAAAAACAAAGTTAAAAGACTATAATCCATGATTTATATTTTATATAATATAGGTAAAAATTAAAATTAAATAATCAGGCTCAAATTTGTTTATATTTACCATTTTCACATTGAAATATGGTAATTAGATGTAAGTATATTTAATATGTTTCTTCTCCATCAACAAATTTCATGCTTCTTCGTCAGTAAGCCATAGAGTTAAAAGACTGTAAATAAATGACAAATATTTTAGGTTTTTTCTTCACCATCCCAAAGTCTTATGTTTTTTTATCACTAAGCACCGAACATAATAGACTATAGTAGGTATAAAAAATTAATTATATTTTATTTTTAAACTTCATCGCAAAATTTTAGGTTTATCCCCACCAAAAAACAAAGTTAAAAGACTATAATCCATGATTTATATTTTATAAAATATAGGTAAAATTTAAAATTAAATAATCAGGCTCAAATTTGTTTATATTTACCATTTTCACATTGAAATATGGTAATTAGATGTAAATATATTTAATATGTTTCTTCTCCATCACCAAATTTCATGCTTCTTCGTCAGTAAGCCATAGAGTTAAAATACTATAAATAAATGACAAATATTTTAGGTTTTTTCTTCACCATCCCAAAGTCTTATGTTTTTTTATCACTAAGCACCAAACATAATAGACTATAGACGGTATAAAAAATTAATTATATTTTATTTTTAAACTCCCTCACAAAATTTTAGGTTTATCCCCACCAAAAAACAAAGTTAAAAGACTATAATCCATGATTTATATTTTATATAATATAGGTAAAAATTAAAATTAAATAATCAGGCTCAAATTTGTTTATATTTACCATTTTCACATTGAAATATGGTAATTAGATGTAAGTATATTTAATATGTTTCTTCTCCATCACCAAATTTCATGCTTCTTCGTCAGTAAGCCAGAGAGTTAAAAGACTATAAATAAATGACAAATATTTTAGGTTTTTTCTTCACCATCCCAAAGTCTTATGTTTTTTTATCACTAAGCACCAAACATAATAGACTATAGCAGGTATAAAAAATTAATTATATTTTATTTTTAAACTCCCTCACAAAATTTTAGGTTTATCCCCACCAAAAAACAAAGTTAAAAGACTATAATCCATGATTTATATTTTATATATTATAGGTAAAAATTAAAATTAAATAATCAGGCTCAAATTTGTTTAAATTTATCATTTCCACATTGAAATATGGTAATTAGATGTAAATATATTTAATATGTTTCTTCTCCAGCACCAAATTTCATGCTTCTTCGTCAGTAAGCCAGAGAGTTAAAAGACTATAAATAAATGACAAATATTTTAGGTTTTTCCTTCACCATCCCAAAGTCTTATGTTTTTTTATCACTAAGCACCAAACATAATAGACTATAGCAGGTATAAAAAATTAATTATATTTTATTTTTAAACTCCCTCACAAAATTTTAGGTTTATCCCCACCAAAAAACAAAGTTAAAAGACTATAATCCATGATTTATATTTTATATAATATAGTTAAAAATTAAAATTAAATAATCAGGCTCAAATTTGTTTATATTTACCATTTTCACATTGAAATATGGTAATTAGATGTAAGTATATTTAATATGTTTCTTCTCCATCAACAAATTTCATGCTTCTTCGTCAGTAAGCCATAGAGTTAAAAGACTGTAAATAAATGACAAATATTTTAGGTTTTTTCTTCACCATCCCAAAGTCTTATGTTTTTTTATCACTAAGCACCGAACATAATAGACTATAGTAGGTATAAAAAATTAATTATATTTTATTTTTAAACTTCATCGCAAAATTTTAGGTTTATCCCCACCAAAAAACAAAGTTAAAAGACTATAATCCATGATTTATATTTTATAAAATATAGGTAAAATTTAAAATTAAATAATCAGGCTCAAATTTGTTTATATTTACCATTTTCACATTGAAATATGGTAATTAGATGTAAATATATTTAATATGTTTCTTCTCCATCACCAAATTTCATGCTTCTTCGTCAGTAAGCCAGAGAGTTAAAAGACTATAAATAAATGACAAATATTTTAGGTTTTTCCTTCACCATCCCAAAGTCTTATGTTTTTTTATCACTAAGCACCAAACATAATAGACTATAGCAGGTATAAAAAATTAATTATATTTTATTTTTAGACTCCCTCACAAAATTTTAGGTTTATCCCCACCAAAAAACAAAGTTAAAAGACTATAATCCATGATTTATATTTTATATAATATAGGTAAAAATTAAAATTAAATAATCAGGCTCAAATTTGTTTATATTTACCATTTTCACATTGAAATATGGTAATTAGATGTAAGTATATTTAATATGTTTCTTCTCCATCAACAAATTTCATGCTTCTTCGTCAGTAAGCCATAGAGTTAAAAGACTGTAAATAAATGACAAATATTTTAGGTTTTTTCTTCACCATCCCAAAGTCTTATGTTTTTTTATCACTAAGCACCGAACATAATAGACTATAGTAGGTATAAAAAATTAATTATATTTTATTTTTAAACTTCATCGCAAAATTTTAGGTTTATCCCCACCAAAAAAAAAGTTAAAAGACTATAATCCATGATTTATATTTTATAAAATATAGGTAAAATTTAAAATTAAATAATCAGGCTCAAATTTGTTTATATTTACCATTTTCACATTGAAATATGGTAATTAGATGTAAATATATTTAATATGTTTCTTCTCCATCACCAAATTTCATGCTTCTTCGTCAGTAAGCCAGAGAGTTAAAAGACTATAAATAAATGACAAATATTTTAGGTTTTTTTTTCACCATCCCAAAGTCTTATGTTTTTTTATCACTAAGAACCAAACATAATAGACTATAGTAGGTATAAAAAATTAATTATATTTTATTTTTAAACTCCATCACAAAATTTTAGGTTTATCTCCACCAAAAACGAACGTTAAAAGACTATAATCCTTGATTTTTATTTTATATAATATAGGTAAAAATTAAACTTAAATAGTCATGCTCAAATTTGTTTATAATTACCATTTTTACATTGAAATATGGTAATTAGATGTAAATATATTTAATATGTTTCTTCTCCATCACCAAATTTCATGCTTCTTCGTTAGTAAGCCAGGGAGTTAAAAGACTATAAATAAATGACAAATATTTTAGGTTTTTTCACATCCATCCCAAAGTCTTATGTTTTTTATCACTAAGCACCAAACATAATAGACTATAGTAGGTATAAAAAATTAATTATATTTTATTTTTAAACTCCATCACAAAATTTTAGGTTTATCCCCACCAAAAAACAAAGTTAAAAGACTATAATCCATGATTTATATTTTATATATTATAGGTAAAAATTAAAATTAAATAATCAGGCTCAAATTTGTTTAAATTTACCATTTCCACATTGAAATATGGTAATTAGATGTAAATATATTTAAAATGTTTCTTCTCCATCACCAAATTTCATGCTTCTTCGTCAGTAAGCCAGAGAGTTAAAAGACTATAAATTAATGACAAATATTTTAGGTTTTTTCTTCACCATCCCAAAGTCTTATGTTTTTTTATCACTAAGCACCAAACATAATAGACTATAGCAGGTATAAAAAATTAATTATATTTTATTTTTAAACTCCCTCACAAAATTTTAGGTTTATCCCCACCAAAAAACAAAGTTAAAAGACTATAATCCATGATTTATATTTTATATAATATAGGTAAAAATTAAAATTAAATAATCAGGCTCAAATTTGTTTATATTTACCATTTTCACATTGAAATATGGTAATTAGATGTTAATATATTTAATATGTTTCTTCTCCATCACCAAATTTCATGCTTCTTCGTCAGTAAGCCAGAGAGTTAAAAGACTATAAATAAATGACAAATATTTTAGGTTTTTTCTTCACCATCCCAAAGTCTTATGTTTTTTTATCACTAAGAACCAAACATAATAGACTATAGTAGGTATAAAAAATTAATTATATTTTATTTTTAAACTCCATCACAAAATTTAAGGTTTATCTCCACCAAAAACGAAAGTTAAAAGACTATAATCCTTGATTTTTATTTTATATAATATAGGTAAAAATTAAACTTAAATAGTCATGCTCAAATTTGTTTATAATTACCATTTTTACATTGAAATATGGTAATTAGATGTAAATATATTTAATATGTTTCTTCTCCATCACCAAATTTCATGCTTCTTCGTCAGTAAGCCAGGGAGTTAAAAGACTATAAATAAATGACAAATATTTTAGGTTTTTTCACATCCATCCCAAAGTCTTATGTTTTTTATCACTAAGCACCAAACATAATAGACTATAGTAGGTATAAAAAATTAATTATATTTTATTTTTAAACTCCATCACAAAATTTTAGGTTTATCCCCACCAAAAAACAAAGTTAAAAGACTATAATCCATGATTTATATTTTATATATTATAGGTAAAAATTAAAATTAAATAATCAGGCTCAAATTTGTTTAAATTTACCATTTCCACATTGAAATATGGTAATTAGATGTAAATATATTTAAAATGTTTCTTCTCCATCACCAAATTTCATGCTTCTTCGTCAGTAAGCCAGAGAGTTAAAAGACTATAAATTAATGACAAATATTTTAGGTTTTTTCTTCACCATCCCAAAGTCTTATGTTTTTTTATCACTAAGCACCAAACATAATAGACTATAGCAGGTATAAAAAATTAATTATATTTTATTTTTAAACTCCCTCACAAAATTTTAGGTTTATCCCCACCAAAAAACAAAGTTAAAAGACTATAATCCATGATTTATATTTTATATAATATAGGTAAAAATTAAAATTAAATAATCAGGCTCAAATTTGTTTATATTTACCATTTTCACATTGAAATATGGTAATTAGATGTAAATATATTTAATATGTTTCTTCTCCATCACCAAATTTCATGCTTCTTCGTCAGTAAGCCAGAGAGTTAAAAGACTATAAATAAATGACAAATATTTTAGGTTTTTTCTTCACCATCCCAAAGTCTTATGTTTTTTTATCACTAAGAACCAAACATAATAGACTATAGTAGGTATAAAAAATTAATTATATTTTATTTTTAAACTCCATCACAAAATTTAAGGTTTATCTCCACCAAAAACGAAAGTTAAAAGACTATAATCCTTGATTTTTATTTTATATAATATAGGTAAAAATTAAACTTAAATAGTCATGCTCAAATTTGTTTATAATTACCATTTTTACATTGAAATATGGTAATTAGATGTAAATATATTTAATATGTTTCTTCTCCATCACCAAATTTCATGCTTCTTCGTCAGTAAGCCAGGGAGTTAAAAGACTATAAATAAATGACAAATATTTTAGGTTTTTTCACATCCATCCCAAAGTCTTATGTTTTTTTATCACTAAGCACCAAACATAATAGACTATAGCAGGTATAAAAAATTAATTATATTTTATTTTTAAACTCCCTCACAAAATTTTAGGTTTATCCCCACCAAAAAACAAAGTTAAAAGACTATAATCCATGATTTATATTTTATATAATATAGGTAAAAATTAAAATTAAATAATCAGGCTCAAATTTGTTTATATTTACCATTTTCACATTGAAATATGGTAATTAGATGTAAATATATTTAATATGTTTCTTCTCCATCACCAAATTTCATGCTTCTTCGTCAGTAAGCCACAGAGTTAAAAGACTATAAATAAATGACAAATATTTTAGGTTTTTTCTTCACCATCCCAAAGTCTTATGTTTTTTTATCACTAAGCACCAAACATAATAGACTATAGCAGGTATAAAAAATTAATTATATTTTATTTTTAAACTCCCTCACAAAATTTTAGGTTTATCCCCACCAAAAAACAAAGTTAAAAGACTATAATCCATGATTTATATTTTATATAATATAGGTAAAAATTAAAATTAAATAATCAGGCTCAAATTTGTTTATATTTACCATTTTCACATTGAAATATGGTAATTAGATGTAAGTATATTTAATATGTTTCTTCTCCATCAACAAATTTCATGCTTCTTCGTCAGTAAGCCAGGGAGTTAAAAGACTATAAATAAATGACAAATATTTTAGGTTTTTTCACATCCATCCCAAAGTCTTATGTTTTTTATCACTAAGCACCAAACATAATAGACTATAGTAGGTATAAAAAATTAATTATATTTTATTTTTAAACTCCATCACAAAATTTTAGGTTTATCCCCACCAAAAAACAAAGTTAAAAGACTATAATCCATGATTTATATTTTATATATTATAGGTAAAAATTAAAATTAAATAATCAGGCTCAAATTTGTTTAAATTTACCATTTCCACATTGAAATATGGTAATTAGATGTAAATATATTTAATATGTTTCTTCTCCAGCACCAAATTTCATGCTTCTTCGTCAGTAAGCCAGAGAGTTAAAAGACTATAAATAAATGACAAATATTTTAGGTTTTTCCTTAACCATCCCAAAGTCTTATGTTTTTTTATCACTAAGCACCAAACATAATAGACTATAGCAGGTATAAAAAATTAATTATATTTTATTTTTAAACTCCCTCACAAAATTTTAGGTTTATCCCCACCAAAAAACAAAGTTAAAAGACTATAATCCATGATTTATATTTTATATAATATAGGTAAAAATTAAAATTAAATAATCACATTCAAATTTGTTTATATTTACCATTTTCACATTGAAATATGGTAATTAGATGTAAGTATATTTAATATGTTTCTTCTCCATCAACAAATTTCATGCTTCTAATTCAGTAAGCCATAGAGTTAAAAGACTGTAAATAAATGACAAATAGTTTAGGTTTTTTCTTCACCATCCCAAAGTCTTATGTTTTTTTATCACTAAGCACCAAACATAATAGACTATAGTAGGTATAAAAAATTAATTATATTTTATTTTTAAACTTCATCACAAAATTTTAGGTTTATCCCCACCAAAAAACAAAGTTAAAAGACTATAATCCATGATTTATATTTTATAAAATATAGGTAAAATTTAAAATTAAATAATCAGGCTCAAATTTGTTTATATTTACCATTTTCACATTGAAATATGGTAATTAGATGTAAATATATTTAATATGTTTCTTCTCCATCACCAAATTTCATGCTTCTTCGTCAGTAAGCCACAGAGTTAAAAGACTATAAATAAATGACAAATATTTTAGGTTTTTTCTTCACCATCCCAAAGTCTTATGTTTTTTTATCACTAAGCACCAAACATAATAGACTATAGCAGGTTTAAAAAATTAATTATATTTTAGTTTTAAACTCCCTCACAAAATTTTAGGTTTATCCCCACCAAAAAACAAAGTTAAAAGACTATAATCCATGATTTATATTTTATATAATATAGGTAAAAATTAAAATTAAATAATCAGGCTCAAATTTGTTTATATTTACCATTTTCACATTGAAATATGGTAATTAGATGTAAATATATTTAATATGTTTCTTCTCCATCACCAAATTTCATGCTTCTTCGTCAGTAAGCCACATAGTTAAAAGACTATAAATAAATGACAAATATTTTAGGTTTTTTCTTCACCATCCCAAAGTCTTATGTTTTTTTATCACTAAGCACCAAACATAATAGACTATAGCAGGTATAAAAAATTAATTATATTTTATTTTTAAACTCCCTCACAAAATTTTAGGTTTATCCCCACCAAAAAACAATGTTAAAAGACTATAATCCATGATTTATATTTTATATAATATATGTAAAAATTAAAATTAAATAATCAGGCTCAAATTTGTTTATATTTACCATTTTCACATTGAAATATGGTAATTAGATGTAAGTATATTTAATATGTTTCTTCTCCATCAACAAATTTCATGCTTCTTCGTCAGTAAGCCATAGAGTTAAAAGACTGTAAATAAATGCCAAATATTTTAGGTTTTTTCTTCACCATCCCAAAGTCTTATGTTTTTTTATCACTAAGCACCAAACATAATAGACTATAGTAGGTATAAAAAATTAATTATATTTTATTTTTAAACTTCATCACAAAATTTTAGGTTTATCCCCACCAAAAAACAAAGTTAAAAGACTATAATCCATGATTTATATTTTATAAAATATAGGTAAAATTTAAAATTAAATAATCAGGCTCAAATTTGTTTATATTTACCATTTTCACATTGAAATATGGTAATTAGATGTAAATATATTTAATATGTTTCTTCTCCATCACCAAATTTCATGCTTCTTCGTCAGTAAGCCACAGAGTTAAAAGACTATAAATAAATGACAAATATTTTAGGTTTTTTCTTCACCATCCCAAAGTCTTATGTTTTTTTATCACTAAGCACCAAACATAATAGACTATAGCAGGTATAAAAAATTAATTATATTTTATTTTTAAACTCCCTCACAAAATTTTAGGTTTATCCCCACCAAAAAACAAAGTTAAAAGACTATAATCCATGATTTATATTTTATATAATATAGGTAAAAATTAAAATTAAATAATCAGGCTCAAATTTGTTTATATTTACCATTTTCACATTGAAATATGGTAATTAGATGTAAATATATTTAATATGTTTCTTCTCCATCACCAAATTTCATGCTTCTTCGTCAGTAAGCCACATAGTTAAAAGACTATAAATAAATGACAAATATTTTAGGTTTTTTCTTCACCATCCCAAAGTCTTATGTTTTTTTATCACTAAGCACCAAACATAATAGACTATAGTAGGTATAAAAAATTAATTATATTTTATTTTTAAACTCCATCACAAAATTTTAGGTTTATCTCCACCAAAAACCAAAGTTAAAAGACTATAATCCTTGATTTTTATTTTATATAATATAGGTAAAAATTAAAATTAAATAATCATGCTCAAATTTGTTTATATTTACCATTTTCACATTGAAATATGGTAATTAGGTGTAAATATATTTAATATGTTTCTTCTCCATCACCAAATTTCATGCTTCTTCGTCAGTAAGCCACGGAGTTAAAAGACTATAAATAAATGACAAATATTTTAGGTTTTTTCACATCCATCCCAAAGTCTTATGTTTTTTATCACTAAGCACCAAACATAATAGACTATAGTAGGTATAAAAAATTAATTATATTTTATTTTTAAACTACATCACAAAATTTTAGGTTTATCCCCACCAAAAAACAAAGTTAAAAGACTATAATCCATGATTTATATTTTATATAATATAGGTAAAAATTAAAATTAAATAATCAGGCTCAAATTTGTTTATATTTACCATTTTCACATTGAAATATGGTAATTAGATGTAAATATATTTAATATGTTTCTTCTCCACCACCAAATTTCATGCTTCTTCGTCAGTAAGCCAGAGAGTTAAAAGACTATAAATAAATGACAAATATTTTAGGTTTTTTCTTCACCATCCCAAAGTCTTATGTTTTTTTATCACTAAGCACCAAACATAATAGACTATAACAGGTATAAAAAATTAATTATATTTTATTTTTAAACTCCCTCACAAAATTTTAGGTTTATCCCCACCAAAAAACAAAGTTAAAAGACTATAATCCATGATTTATATTTTATATAATATAGGTAAAAATTAAAATTAAATAATCAGGCTCAAATTTGTTTATATTTACCATTTTCACATTGAAATATGGTAATTAGATGTAAGTATATTTAATATGTTTCTTCTCCATCAACAAATTTCATGCTTCTTCGTCAGTAAGCCATAGAGTTAAAAGACTGTAAATAAATGACAAATATTTTAGGTTTTTTCTTCACCATCCCAAAGTCTTATGTTTTTTTATCACTAAGCACCAAACATAATAGACTATAGTAGGTATAAAAAATTAATTATATTTTATTTTTAAACTTCATCACAAAATTTTAGGTTTATCCCCACCAAAAAACAAAGTTAAAAGACTATAATCCATGATTTATATTTTATAAAATATAGGTAAAATTTAAAATTAAATAATCAGGCTCAAATTTGTTTATATTTACCATTTTCACATTGATATATGGTAATTAGATGTAAATATATTTAATATGTTTCTTCTCCATCACCAAATTTCATGCTTCTTCGTCAGTAAGCCACAGAGTTAAAAGACTATAAATAAATGACAAATATTTTAGGTTTTTTCTTCACCATCCCAAAGTCTTATGTTTTTTTATCACTAAGCACCAAACATAATAGACTATAGCAGGTATAAAAAATTAATTATATTTTATTTTTAAACTCCCTCACAAAATTTTAGGTTTATCCCCACCAAAAAACAAAGTTAAAAGACTATAATCCATGATTTATATTTTATATAATATAGGTAAAAATTAAAATTAAATAATCAGGCTCAAATTTGTTTATATTTACCATTTTCACATTGAAATATGGTAATTAGATGTAAATATATTTAATATGTTTCTTCTCCATCACCAAATTTCATGCTTCTTCGTCAGTAAGCCACATAGTTAAAAGACTATAAATAAATGACAAATATTTTAGGTTTTTTCTTCACCATCCCAAAGTCTTATGTTTTTTTATCACTAAGCACCAAACATAATAGACTATAGCAGGTATAAAAAATTAATTATATTTTATTTTTAAACTCCCTCACAAAATTTTAGGTTTATCCCCACCAAAAAACAAAGTTAAAAGACTATAATCCATGATTTATATTTTATATAATATAGGTAAAAATTAAAATTAAATAATCAGGCTCAAATTTGTTTATATTTACCATTTTCACATTGAAATATGGTAATTAGATGTAAATATATTTAATATGTTTCTTCTCCATCACCAAATTTCATGCTTCTTCGTCAGTAAGCCACAGAGTTAAAAGACTATAAATAAATGACAAATATTTTAGGTTTTTTCTTCACCAACCCAAAGTCTTATGTTTTTTTATCACTAAGAACCAAACATAATAGACTATAGCAGGTATAAAAAATTAATTTTATTTTATTTTTAAACTCCCTCACAAAATTTTAGGTTTATCCCCACCAAAAAACAAAGTTAAAAGACTATAATCCATGATTTATGTTTTATATAATATAGGTAAAAATTAAAATTAAATAATCAGGCTCAAATTTGTTTATATTTACCATTTTCACATTGAAATATGGTAATTAGATGTAAATATATTTAATATGTTTCTTCTCCATCACCAAATTTCATGCTTCTTCGTCAGTAAGCCAGAGAGTTAAAAGACTATAAATAAATGACAAATATTTTAGGTTTTTTCTTCACCATCCCAAAGTCTTATGTTTTTTTATCACTAAGCACCAAACATAATAGACTATAGTAGGTATAAAAAATTAATTATATTTTATTTTTAAACTCCATCACAAAATTTTAGGTTTATCTCCACCAAAAACCAAAGTTAAAAGACTATAATCCTTGATTTTTATTTTATATAATATAGGTAAAAAATAAAATTAAATAATCATGCTCAAATTTGTTTATATTTACCATTTTCACATTGAAATATGGTAATTAGATGTAAATATATTTAATATGTTTCTTCTCCATCACCAAATTTCATGCTTCTTCGTCAGTAAGCCAGGGAGTTAAAAGACTATAAATAAATGACAAATATTTTAGGTTTTTTCACATCCATCCCAAAGTCTTATGTTTTTTATCACTAAGCACCAAACATAATAGACTATAGTAGGTATAAAAAATTAATTATATTTTATTTTTAAACTCCATCACAAAATTTTAGGTTTAACCCCACCAAAAAACAAAGTTAAAAGACTATAATCCATGATTTATATTTTATATAATATAGGTAAAAATTAAAATTAAATAATCAGGCTCAAATTTGTTTATATTTACCATTCTCACATTGAAATATGGTAATTAGATGTAAATATATTTAATATGTTTCTTCTCCATCACCAAATTTCATGCTTCTTCGTCAGTAAGCCACATAGTTAAAAGACTATAAATAAATGACAAATATTTTAGGTTTTTTCTTCACCATCCCAAAGTTCTATTTTTTTTTATCACTAAGCACCAAACATAATAGACTATAGTAGGTATAAAAAATTAATTATATTTTATTTTTAAACTCCATCACAAAATTTTAGGTTTATCTCCACCAAAAACCAAAGTTAAAAGACTATAATCCTTGATTTTTATTTTATATAATATAGGTAAAAATTAAAATTAAATAATCATGCTCAAATTTGTTTATATTTACCATTTTCACATTGAAATATGGTAATTAGATGTAAATATATTTAATATGTTTCTTCTCCATCACCAAATTTCATGCTTCTTCGTCAGTAAGCCACGGAGTTAAAAGACTATAAATAAATGACAAATATTTTAGGTTTTTTCTTCACCAACCCAAAGTCTTATGTTTTTTTATCACTAAGAACCAAACATAATAGACTATAGCAGGTATAAAAAATTAATTTTATTTTATTTTTAAACTCCCTCACAAAATTTTAGGTTTATCCCCACCAAAAAACAAAGTTAAAAGACTATAATCCATGATTTATATTTTATATAATATAGGTAAAAATTAAAATTAAATAATCAGGCTCAAATTTGTTTATATTTACCATTTTCACATTGAAATATGGTAATTAGATGTAAATATATTTAATATGTTTCTTCTCCATCACCAAATTTCATGCTTCTTCGTCAGTAAGCCAGAGAGTTAAAAGACTATAAATAAATGACAAATATTTTAGGTTTTTTCTTCACCATCCCAAAGTCTTATGTTTTTTTATCACTAAGCACCAAACATAATAGACTATAGTAGGTATAAAAAATTAATTATATTTTATTTTTAAACTCCATCACAAAATTTTAGGTTTATCTCCACCAAAAACCAAAGTTAAAAGACTATAATCCTTGATTTTTATTTTATATAATATAGGTAAAAAATAAAATTAAATAATCATGCTCAAATTTGTTTATATTTACCATTTTCACATTGAAATATGGTAATTAGATGTAAATATATTTAATATGTTTCTTCTCCATCACCAAATTTCATGCTTCTTCGTCAGTAAGCCAGGGAGTTAAAAGACTATAAATAAATGACAAATATTTTAGGTTTTTTCACATCCATCCCAAAGTCTTATGTTTTTTATCACTAAGCACCAAACATAATAGACTATAGTAGGTATAAAAAATTAATTATATTTTATTTTTAAACTCCATCACAAAATTTTAGGTTTAACCCCACCAAAAAACAAAGTTAAAAGACTATAATCCATGATTTATATTTTATATAATATAGGTAAAAATTAAAATTAAATAATCAGGCTCAAATTTGTTTATATTTACCATTCTCACATTGAAATATGGTAATTAGATGTAAATATATTTAATATGTTTCTTCTCCATCACCAAATTTCATGCTTCTTCGTCAGTAAGCCACATAGTTAAAAGACTATAAATAAATGACAAATATTTTAGGTTTTTTCTTCACCATCCCAAAGTTCTATTTTTTTTTATCACTAAGCACCAAACATAATAGACTATAGTAGGTATAAAAAATTAATTATATTTTATTTTTAAACTCCATCACAAAATTTTAGGTTTATCTCCACCAAAAACCAAAGTTAAAAGACTATAATCCTTGATTTTTATTTTATATAATATAGGTAAAAATTAAAATTAAATAATCATGCTCAAATTTGTTTATATTTACCATTTTCACATTGAAATATGGTAATTAGATGTAAATATATTTAATATGTTTCTTCTCCATCACCAAATTTCATGCTTCTTCGTCAGTAAGCCACGGAGTTAAAAGACTATAAATAAATGACAAATATTTTAGGTTTTTTCACATCCATCCCAAAGTCTTATGTTTTTTATCACTAAGCACCAAACATAATAGACCATAGTAGGTATAAAAAATTAATTATATTTTATTTTTAAACTCCATCACAAAATTTTAGGTTTATCCCCACCAAAAAACAAAGTTAAAAGACTATAATCCATGATTTATATTTTATATAATATAGGTAAAAATTAAAATTAAATTATCAGGCTCAAATTTGTTTATATTTACCATTTTCACATTGAAATATGGTAATTAGATGTAAATATATTTAATGTGTTTCTTCTCCATCACCAAATTTCATGCTTCTTCGTCAGTAAGCCAGAGAGTTAAAAGACTATAAATAATGACAAATATTTTAGGTTTTTTCTTCACCATCCCAAAGTCTTATGTTTTTTTATCACTAAGCACCAAACATAATAGACTATAGCAGGTATAAAAAATTAATTATATTTTATTTTTAAACTCCCTCACAAAATTTTAGGTTTAGCCCCACCAAAAAACAAAGTTAAAAGACTATAATCCATGATTTATATTTTATATAATATAGGTAAAAATTAAAATTAAATAATCAGGCTCAAATTTGTTTATATTTACCATTTTCACATTGAAATATGGTATTTAGATGTAAATATATTTAATATGTTTCTTCTCCATCACCAAATTTCATGCTTCTTCGTTAGTAAGCCAGAGAGTTAAAAGACTATAAATAAATGACAAATATTTTAGGTTTTTTCTTCACCATCCCAAAGTCTTATGTTTTTTTATCACTAAGCACCAAACATAATAGACTATAGCAGGTATAAAAAATTAATTATATTTTATTTTTAAACTCCCTCACAAAATTTTAGGTTTAGCCCCACCAAAAAACAAAGTTAAAAGACTATAATCCATGATTTATATTTTATATAATATAGGTAAAAATTAAAATTAAATAATCAGGCTCAAATTTGTTTATACTTACCATTTTCACATTGAAATATGGTAATTAGATGTAAATATATTTAATATGTTTCTTCTCCATCACCAAATTTCGTGCTTCTTCGTCAGTAAGCCACAGAGTTAAAAGACTATAAATAAATGACAAATATTTTAGGTTTTTTCTTCACCATCCCAAAGTCTTATGTTTTTTTATCACTAAGCACCAAACATAATAGACTATAGTAGGTATAAAAAATTAATTATATTTTATTTTTAAACTTCATCACAAAATTTTAGGTTTATCCCCACCAAAAAACAAAGTTAAAAGACTATAATCCATGATTTATATTTTATAAAATATAGGTAAAAATTAAAATTAAATAATCAGGCTCAAATTTGTTTATATTTACCATTTTCACATTGAAATATGGTAATTAGATGTAAGTATATTTAATATGTTTCTTCTCCATCAACAAATTTCATGCTTCTTCGTCAGTAAGCCATAGAGTTAAAAGAATGTAAATAAATGACAAATATTTTAGGTTTTTTCTTCACCATCCCAAAGTCTTATGTTTTTTATCACTAAGCACCAAACATAATAGACTATAGTAGGTATAAAAAATTAATTATATTTTATTTTTAAACTTCATCACAAAATTTTTGGTTTATCCCCACCAAAAAACAAAGTTAAAAGACTATAATCCATGATTTATATTTTATATAATATAGGTAAAAATTAAAATTAAATAATCAGGCTCAAATTTGTTTATATTTACCATTTTCACATTGAAATATGGTAATTAGATGTAAGTATATTTAATATGTTTCTTCTCCATCAACAAATTTCATGCTTCTTCGTCAGTAAGCCATAGAGTTAAAAGAATGTAAATAAATGACAAATATTTTAGGTTTTTTCTTCACCATCCCAAAGTCTTATGTTTTTTTATCACTAAGCACCAAACATAATAGACTATAGTAGGTATAAAAAATTAATTATATTTTATTTTTAAACTTCATCACAAAATTTTAGGTTTATCCCCACCAAAAAACAAAGTTAAAAGACTATAATCCATGATTTATATTTTATATAATATAGGTAAAAATTAAAATTAAATAATCAGGCTCAAATTTGTTTATATTTACCATTTTCACATTGAAATATGGTAATTAGATGTAAGTATATTTAATATGTTTCTTCTCCATCAACAAATTTCATGCTTCTTCGTCAGTAAGCCATAGAGTTAAAAGACTGTAAATAAATGACAAATAGTTTAGGTTTTTTCTTCACCATCCCAAAGTCTTATGTTTTTTTATCACTAAGCACCAAACATAATAGACTATAGTAGGTATAAAAAATTAATTATATTTTATTTTTAAACTTCATCACAAAATTTTAGGTTTATCCCCACTAAAAAACAAAGTTAAAAGACTATAATCCATGATTTATATTTTATAAAATATAGGTAAAAATTAAAATTAAATAATCAGGCTCAAATTTGTTTATATTTACCATTTTCACATTGAAATATGGTAATTAGATGTAAATATATTTAATATGTTTCTTCTCCATCACCAAATTTCATGCTTCTTCGTCAGTAAGCCACAGAGTTAAAAGAATATAAATAAATGACAAATATTTTAGGTTTTTTCTTCACCATCCCAAAGTCTTATGTTTTTTTATCACTAAGCACCAAACATAATAGACTATAGTAGGTATAAAAAATTAATTATATTTTATTTTTAAACTCCATCACAAAATTTTAGGTTTATCCCCACCAAAAAACAAAGTTAAAAGACTATAATCCATGATTTATATTTTATATAATATAGGTAAAGATTAAAATTAAATAATCAGGCTCAAATTTGTTTATATTTACCATTTTCACATTGAAATATGGTAATTAGATGTAAATATATTTAATATGTTTCTTCTTCATCACCAAATTTCATGCTTCTTCGTCAGTAAGCCAGAGAGTTAAAAGACTATAAATAAATGACAAATATTTTAGGTTTTTTCTTCACCATCCCAAAGTCTTATGTTTTTTTATCACTAAGCACCAAACATAATAGACTATAGCAGGTATAAAAAATTAATTATATTTTATTTTTAAACTCCCTCACAAAATTTTAGGTTTAGCCCCACCAAAAAACAAAGTTAAAAGACTATAATCCATGATTTATATTTTATATAATATAGGTAAAAATTAAAATTAAATAATCAGGCTCAAATTTGTTTATACTTACCATTTTCACATTGAAATATGGTAATTAGATGTAAATATATTTAATATGTTTCTTCTCCATCACCAAATTTCGTGCTTCTTCGTCAGTAAGCCACAGAGTTAAAAGACTATAAATAAATGACAAATATTTTAGGTTTTTTCTTCACCATCCCAAAGTCTTATGTTTTTTTATCACTAAGCACCAAACATTATAGACTATAGTAGGTATAAAAAATTAATTATATTTTATTTTTAAACTTCATCACAAAATTTTAGGTTTATCCCCACCAAAAAACAAAGTTAAAAGACTATAATCCATGATTTATATTTTATAAAATATAGGTAAAAATTAAAATTAAATAATCAGGCTCAAATTTGTTTATATTTACCATTTTCACATTGAAATATGGTAATTAGATGTAAGTATATTTAATATGTTTCTTCTCCATCAACAAATTTCATGCTTCTTCGTCAGTAAGCCATAGAGTTAAAAGAATGTAAATAAATGACAAATATTTTAGGTTTTTTCTTCACCATCCCAAAGTCTTATGTTTTTTATCACTAAGCACCAAACATAATAGACTATAGTAGGTATAAAAAATTAATTATATTTTATTTTTAAACTTCATCACAAAATTTTAGGTTTATCCCCACCAAAAAACAAAGTTAAAAGACTATAATCCATGATTTATATTTTATATAATATAGGTAAAAATTAAAATTAAATAATCAGGCTCAAATTTGTTTATATTTACCATTTTCACATTGAAATATGGTAATTAGATGTAAGTATATTTAATATGTTTCTTCTCCATCAACAAATTTCATGCTTCTTCGTCAGTAAGCCATAGAGTTAAAAGAATGTAAATAAATGACAAATATTTTAGGTTTTTTCTTCACCATCCCAAAGTCTTATGTTTTTTTATCACTAAGCACCAAACATAATAGACTATAGTAGGTATAAAAAATTAATTATATTTTATTTTTAAACTTCATCACAAAATTTTAGGTTTATCCCCACCAAAAAACAAAGTTAAAAGACTATAATCCATGATTTATATTTTATATAATATAGGTAAAAATTAAAATTAAATAATCAGGCTCAAATTTGTTTATATTTACCATTTTCACATTGAAATATGGTAATTAGATGTAAGTATATTTAATATGTTTCTTCTCCATCAACAAATTTCATGCTTCTTCGTCAGTAAGCCATAGAGTTAAAAGACTGTAAATAAATGACAAATAGTTTAGGTTTTTTCTTCACCATCCCAAAGTCTTATGTTTTTTTATCACTAAGCACCAAACATTATAGACTATAGTAGGTATAAAAAATTAATTATATTTTATTTTTAAACTTCATCACAAAATTTTAGGTTTATCCCCACCAAAAAACAAAGTTAAAAGACTATAATCCATGATTTATATTTTATAAAATATAGGTAAAAATTAAAATTAAATAATCAGGCTCAAATTTGTTTATATTTACCATTTTCACATTGAAATATGGTAATTAGATGTAAGTATATTTAATATGTTTCTTCTCCATCAACAAATTTCATGCTTCTTCGTCAGTAAGCCATAGAGTTAAAAGAATGTAAATAAATGACAAATATTTTAGGTTTTTTCTTCACCATCCCAAAGTCTTATGTTTTTTATCACTAAGCACCAAACATAATAGACTATAGTAGGTATAAAAAATTAATTATATTTTATTTTTAAACTTCATCACAAAATTTTAGGTTTATCCCCACCAAAAAACAAAGTTAAAAGACTATAATCCATGATTTATATTTTATATAATATAGGTAAAAATTAAAATTAAATAATCAGGCTCAAATTTGTTTATATTTACCATTTTCACATTGAAATATGGTAATTAGATGTAAGTATATTTAATATGTTTCTTCTCCATCAACAAATTTCATGCTTCTTCGTCAGTAAGCCATAGAGTTAAAAGAATGTAAATAAATGACAAATATTTTAGGTTTTTTCTTCACCATCCCAAAGTCTTATGTTTTTTTATCACTAAGCACCAAACATAATAGACTATAGTAGGTATAAAAAATTAATTATATTTTATTTTTAAACTTCATCACAAAATTTTAGGTTTATCCCCACCAAAAAAACAAAGTTAAAGACTATAATCCATGATTTATATTTTATATAATATAGGTAAAAATTAAAATTAAATAATCAGGCTCAAATTTGTTTATATTTACCATTTTCACATTGAAATATGGTAATTAGATGTAAGTATATTTAATATGTTTCTTCTCCATCAACAAATTTCATGCTTCTTCGTCAGTAAGCCATAGAGTTAAAAGACTGTAAATAAATGACAAATAGTTTAGGTTTTTTCTTCACCATCCCAAAGTCTTATGTTTTTTTATCACTAAGCACCAAACATAATAGACTATAGTAGGTATAAAAAATTAATTATATTTTATTTTTAAACTTCATCACAAAATTTTAGGTTTATCCCCACCAAAAAACAAAGTTAAAAGACTATAATCCATGATTTATATTTTATAAAATATAGGTAAAAATTAAAATTAAATAATCAGGCTCAAATTTGTTTATATTTACCATTTTCACATTGAAATATGGTAATTAGATGTAAATATATTTAATATGTTTCTTCTCCATCACCAAATTTCATGCTTCTTCGTCAGTAAGCCACAGAGTTAAAAGAATATAAATAAATGACAAATATTTTAGGTTTTTTCTTCACCATCCCAAAGTCTTATGTTTTTTTATCACTAAGCACCAAACATAATAGACTATAGTAGGTATAAAAATTAATTATATTTTATTTTAAACTCCATCACAAAATTTTAGGTTTATCTCCACCAAAAACCAAAGTTAAAAGACTATAATCCTTGATTTTAATTTTATATAATATAGGTAAAAATTAAAATTAAATAATCATGCTCAAATTTGTTTATATTTACCATTTTCACATTGAAATATGGTAATTAGATGTAAATATATTTAATATGTTTCTTCTCCATCACCAAATTTCATGCTTCTTCGTCAGTAAGCCACGGAGTTAAAAGACTATAAATAAATGACAAATATTTTAGGTTTTTTCACATCCATCCCAAAGTCTTATGTTTTTTATCACTAAGCACCAAACATAATAGACCATAGTAGGTATAAAAAATTAATTATATTTTATTTTTAAACTCCATCACAAAATTTTAGGTTTATCCCCACCAAAAAACAAAGTTAAAAGACTATAATCCATGATTTATATTTTATATAATATAGGTAAAAATTAAAATTAAATTATCAGGCTCAAATTTGTTTATATTTACCATTTTCACATTGAAAAATGGTAATTAGATGTAAATATATTTAATGTGTTTCTTCTCCATCACCAAATTTCATGCTTCTTCGTCAGTAAGCCAGAGAGTTAAAAGACTATAAATAATGACAAATATTTTAGGTTTTTTCTTCACCATCCCAAAGTCTTATGTTTTTTTATCACTAAGCACCAAACATAATAGACTATAGCAGGTATAAAAAATTAATTATATTTTATTTTTAACTCCCTCACAAAATTTTAGGTTTAGCCCCACCAAAAAACAAAGTTAAAAGACTATAATCCATGATTTATATTTTATATAATATAGGTCAAAAATTAAAATTAAATAATCAGGCTCAAATTTGTTTATATTTACCATTTTCACATGAAATATGGTAATTAGATGTAAAATATATTTAATATGTTTCTTCTCCATCACCAAATTTCGTGCTTCTTCGTCAGTAAGCCACAGAGTTAAAAGACTATAAATAAATGACAAATATTTTAGGTTTTTTCTTCACCATCCCAAAGTCTTATGTTTTTTTTATCACTAAGCACCAAACATAATAGACTATAGTAGGTATAAAAAATTAATTATATTTTTATTTTTAAACTTCATCACAAAATTTTAGGTTTATCCCCACCAAAAAACAAAGTTAAAAGACTATAATCCATGATTTATATTTTATAAAATATAGGTAAAAATTAAAATTAAATAATCAGGCTCAAATTTGTTTATATTTACCATTTTCACATTGAAATATGGTAATTAGATGTAAGTATATTTAATATGTTTCTTCTCCATCAACAAATTTCATGCTTCTTCGTCAGTAAGCCATAGAGTTAAAAGAATGTAAATAAATGACAAATATTTTAGGTTTTTTCTTCACCATCCCAAAGTCTTATGTTTTTTATCACTAAGCACCAAACATAATAGACTATAGTAGGTATAAAAAATTAATTATATTTTATTTTTAAACTTCATCACAAAATTTTTGGTTTATCCCCACCAAAAAACAAAGTTAAAAGACTATAATCCATGATTTATATTTTATAAAATATAGGGTAAAAATTAAAATTAAATAATCAGGCTCAAATTTGTTTATATTTACCATTTTCACATTGAAATATGGTAATTAGATGTAAATATATTTAATATGTTTCTTCTCCATCACCAAATTTCATGCTTCTTCGTCAGTAAGCCACAAAGTTAAAAGAATATAAATAAATGACAAATATTTTAGGTTTTTTCTTCACCATCCCAAAGTCTTATGTTTTTTTTATCACTAAGCACCAAACATAATAGACTATAGTAGGTATAAAAAATTAATTATATTTTATTTTTAAACTCCATCACAAAATTTTAGGTTTATCCCCACCAAAAAACAAAGTTAAAAGACTATAATCCATGATTTATATTTTATATAATATAGGTAAAGATTAAAATTAAATAATCAGGCTCAAATTTGTTTATATTTACCATTTTCACATTGAAATATGGTAATTAGATGTAAATATATTTAATATGTTTCTTCTTCATTCTTCATCACCAAATTTCATGCTTCTTCGTCAGTAAGCCAGAGAGTTAAAAGACTATAAATAAATGACAAATATTTTAGGTTTTTTCTTCACCATCCCAAAGTCTTATGTTTTTTTATCACTAAGCACCAAACATAATAGACTATAGCAGGTATAAAAAATTAATTATATTTTATTTTTAAACTCCCTCACAAAATTTTAGGTTTAGCCCCACCAAAAAACAAAGTTAAAAGACTATAATCCATGATTTATATTTTATATAATATAGGTAAAAATTAAAATTAAATAATCAGGCTCAAATTTGTTTATACTTACCATTTTCACATTGAAATATGGTAATTAGATGTAAATATATTTAATATGTTTCTTCTCCATCACCAAATTTCGTGCTTCTTCGTCAGTAAGCCACAGAGTTAAAAGACTATAAATAAATGACAAATATTTTAGGTTTTTTCTTCACCATCCCAAAGTCTTATGTTTTTTTATCACTAAGCACCAAACATAATAGACTATAGTAGGTATAAAAAATTAATTATATTTTATTTTTAAACTTCATCACAAAATTTTAGGTTTATCCCCACCAAAAAACAAAGTTAAAAGACTATAATCCATGATTTATATTTTATAAAATATAGGTAAAAATTAAAATTAAATAATCAGGCTCAAATTTGTTTATATTTACCATTTTCACATTGAAATATGGTAATTAGATGTAAGTATATTTAATATGTTTCTTCTCCATCAACAAATTTCATGCTTCTTCGTCAGTAAGCCATAGAGTTAAAAGAATGTAAATAAATGACAAATATTTTAGGTTTTTTCTTCACCATCCCAAAGTCTTATGTTTTTTATCACTAAGCACCAAACATAATAGACTATAGTAGGTATAAAAAATTAATTATATTTTATTTTTAAACTTCATCACAAAATTTTAGGTTTATCCCCACCAAAAAACAAAGTTAAAAGACTATAATCCATGATTTATATTTTATATAATATAGGTAAAAATTAAAATTAAATAATCAGGCTCAAATTTGTTTATATTTACCATTTTCACATTGAAATATGGTAATTAGATGTAAGTATATTTAATATGTTTCTTCTCCATCAACAAATTTCATGCTTCTTCGTCAGTAAGCCATAGAGTTAAAAGAATGTAAATAAATGACAAATATTTTAGGTTTTTTCTTCACCATCCCAAAGTCTTATGTTTTTTTATCACTAAGCACCAAACATAATAGACTATAGTAGGTATAAAAAATTAATTATATTTTATTTTTAAACTTCATCACAAAATTTTAGGTTTATCCCCACCAAAAAACAAAGTTAAAAGACTATAATCCATGATTTATATTTTATAAAATATAGGTAAAAATTAAAATTAAATAATCAGGCTCAAATTTGTTTATATTTACCATTTTCACATTGAAATATGGTAATTAGATGTAAATATATTTAATATGTTTCTTCTCCATCACCAAATTTCATGCTTCTTCGTCAGTAAGCCACAGAGTTAAAAGAATATAAATAAATGACAAATATTTTAGGTTTTTTCTTCACCATCCCAAAGTCTTATGTTTTTTTATCACTAAGCACCAAACATAATAGACTATAGTAGGTATAAAAAATTAATTATATTTTATTTTTAAACTCCATCACAAAATTTTAGGTTTATCTCCACCAAAAACCAAAGTTAAAAGACTATAATCCTTGATTTTAATTTTATATAATATAGGTAAAAATTAAAATTAAATAATCATGCTCAAATTTGTTTATATTTACCATTTTCACATTGAAATATGGTAATTAGATGTAAATATATTTAATATGTTTCTTCTCCATCACCAAATTTCATGCTTCTTCGTCAGTAAGCCACGGAGTTAAAAGACTATAAATAAATGACAAATATTTTAGGTTTTTTCACATCCATCCCAAAGTCTTATGTTTTTTATCACTAAGCACCAAACATAATAGACTATAGTAGGTATAAAAAATTAATTATATTTTATTTTTAAACTCCATCACAAAATTTTAGGTTTATCCCCACCAAAAAACAAAGTTAAAAGACTATAATCCATGATTTATATTTTATATAATATAGGTAAAGATTAAAATTAAATAATCAGGCTCAAATTTGTTTATATTTACCATTTTCACATTGAAATATGGTAATTAGATGTAAATATATTTAATATGTTTCTTCTTCATCACCAAATTTCATGCTTCTTCGTCAGTAAGCCAGAGAGTTAAAAGACTATAAATAAATGACAAATATTTTAGGTTTTTTCTTCACCATCCCAAAGTCTTATGTTTTTTTATCACTAAGCACCAAACATAATAGACTATAGCAGGTATAAAAAATTAATTATATTTTATTTTTAAACTCCCTCACAAAATTTTAGGTTTAGCCCCACCAAAAAACAAAGTTAAAAGACTATAATCCATGATTTATATTTTATATAATATAGGTAAAAATTAAAATTAAATAATCAGGCTCAAATTTGTTTATACTTACCATTTTCACATTGAAATATGGTAATTAGATGTAAATATATTTAATATGTTTCTTCTCCATCACCAAATTTCGTGCTTCTTCGTCAGTTAGCCACAGAGTTAAAAGACTATAAATAAATGACAAATATTTTAGGTTTTTTCTTCACCATCCCAAAGTCTTATGTTTTTTTATCACTAAGCACCAAACATAATAGACTATAGTAGGTATAAAAAATTAATTATATTTTATTTTTAAACTTCATCACAAAATTTTAGGTTTATCCCCACCAAAAAACAAAGTTAAAAGACTATAATCCATGATTTATATTTTATAAAATATAGGTAAAAATTAAAATTAAATAATCAGGCTCAAATTTGTTTATATTTACCATTTTCACATTGAAATATGGTAATTAGATGTAAGTATATTTAATATGTTTCTTCTCCATCAACAAATTTCATGCTTCTTCGTCAGTAAGCCATAGAGTTAAAAGAATGTAAATAAATGACAAATATTTTAGGTTTTTTCTTCACCATCCCAAAGTCTTATGTTTTTTATCACTAAGCACCAAACATAATAGACTATAGTAGGTATAAAAAATTAATTATATTTTATTTTTAAACTTCATCACAAAATTTTAGGTTTATCCCCACCAAAAAACAAAGTTAAAAGACTATAATCCATGATTTATATTTTATATAATATAGGTAAAAATTAAAATTAAATAATCAGGCTTAAATTTGTTTATATTTACCATTTTCACATTGAAATATGGTAATTAGATGTAAGTATATTTAATATGTTTCTTCTCCATCAACAAATTTCATGCTTCTTCGTCAGTAAGCCATAGAGTTAAAAGAATGTAAATAAATGACAAATATTTTAGGTTTTTTCTTCACCATCCCAAAGTCTTATGTTTTTTTATCACTAAGCACCAAACATAATAGACTATAGTAGGTATAAAAAATTAATTATATTTTATTTTTAAACTTCATCACAAAATTTTAGGTTTATCCCCACCAAAAAACAAAGTTAAAAGACTATAATCCATGATTTATATTTTATATAATTTAGGTAAAAATTAAAATTAAATAATCTGGCTCAAATTTGTTTATATTTACCATTTTCACATTGAAATATGGTAATTAGATGTAAGTATATTTAATATGTTTCTTCTCCATCAACAAATTTCATGCTTCTTCGTCAGTAAGCCATAGAGTTAAAAGACTGTAAATAAATGACAAATAGTTTAGGTTTTTTCTTCACCATCCCAAAGTCTTATGTTTTTTTATCACTAAGCACCAAACATAATAGACTATAGTAGGTATAAAAAATTAATTATATTTTATTTTTAAACTTCATCACAAAATTTTAGGTTTATCCCCACCAAAAAACAAAGTTAAAAGACTATAATCCATGATTTATATTTTATAAAATATAGGTAAAAATTAAAATTAAATAATCAGGCTCAAATTTGTTTATATTTACCATTTTCACATTGAAATATGGTAATTAGATGTAAATATATTTAATATGTTTCTTCTCCATCACCAAATTTCATGCTTCTTCGTCAGTAAGCCACAGAGTTAAAAGAATATAAATAAATGACAAATATTTTAGGTTTTTTCTTCACCATCCCAAAGTCTTATGTTTTTTTCTCACTAAGCACCAAACATAATAGACTATAGTAGGTATAAAAAATTAATTATATTTTATTTTTAAACTCCATCACAAAATTTTAGGTTTATCTCCACCAAAAACCAAAGTTAAAAGACTATAATCCTTGATTTTAATTTTATATAATATAGGTAAAAATTAAAATTAAATAATCATGCTCAAATTTGTTTATATTTACCATTTTCACATTGAAATATGGTAATTAGATGTAAATATATTTAATATGTTTCTTCTCCATCACCAAATTTCATGCTTCTTCGTCAGTAAGCCACGGAGTTAAAAGACTATAAATAAATGACAAATATTTTAGGTTTTTTCACATCCATCCCAAAGTCTTATGTTTTTTATCACTAAGCACCAAACATAATAGACTATAGTAGGTATAAAAAATTAATTATATTTTATTTTTAAACTCCATCACAAAATTTTAGGTTTATCCCCACCAAAAAACAAAGTTAAAAGACTATAATCCATGATTTATATTTTATATAATATAGGTAAAGATTAAAATTAAATAATCAGGCTCAAATTTGTTTATATTTACCATTTTCACATTGAAATATGGTAATTAGATGTAAATATATTTAATATGTTTCTTCTTCATCACCAAATTTCATGCTTCTTCATCAGTAAGCCAGAGAGTTAAAAGACTATAAATAAATGACAAATATTTTAGGTTTTTTCTTCACCATCCCAAAGTCTTATGTTTTTTTATCACTAAGCACCAAACATAATAGACTATAGTAGGTATAAAAAATTAATTATATTTTATTTTTAAACTCCATCACAAAATTTTAGGTTTATCTCCACCAAAAACCAAAGTTAAAAGACTATAATCCATGATTTTTATTTTATATAATATAGGTAAAAATTAAAATTAAATAATCAGGCTCAAATTTGTTTATATTTACCATTTTCACATTGAAATATGGTAATTAGATGTAAATATATTTAATATGTTTCTTCTCCATCACCAAATTTCATGCTTCTTCGTCAGTAAGCCAGGGAGTTAAAAGACTATAAATAAATGACAAATATTTTAGGTTTTTTCACATCCATCCCAAAGACTTATGTTTTTTATCACTAAGCACCAAACATAATAGACTATAGTAGGTATAAAAAATTAATTATATTTTATTTTTAAACTCCATCACAAAATTTTAGGTTTATCCCCACCAAAAAACAAAGTTAAAAGACTATAATCCATGATTTATATTTTATATAATATAGGTAAAAATTAAAATTAAATAATCAGGCTCAAATTTGTTTATATTTACCATTTTCACATTGAAATATGATAATTAGATGTAAATATATTTAATATGTTTCTTCTCCATCACCAAATTTCATGCTTCTTCGTCAGTAAGCCAGAGAGTTAAAAGACTGTAAATAAATGACAAATATTTTAGGTTTTTTCTTCACCATCCCAAAGTCTTATGTTTTTTTATCACTAAGCACCAAACATAATAGACTATAGCAGGTATAAAAAATTAATTATATTTTATTTTTAAACTCCCTCACAAAATTTTAGGTTTATCCCCACCAAAAAACAAAGTTAAAAGACTATAATCCATGATTTATATTTTATATAATATAGGTAAAAATTAAAATTAAATAATCAGGCTCAAATTTGTTTATATTTACAATTTTCACATTGAAATATGGTAATTAGATGTAAATATATTTAATATGTTTCTTCTCCATCACCAAATTTCATGCTTCTTCGTCAGTAAGCCAGGGAGTTAAAAGACTATAAATAAATGACAAATATTTTAGGTTTTTTCACATCCATCCCAAAGACTTATGTTTTTTATCACTAAGCACCAAACATAATAGACTATAGTAGGTATAAAAAATTAATTATATTTTATTTTTAAACACCATCACAAAATTTTAGGTTTATCCCCACCAAAAAACAAAGTTAAAAGACTATAATCCATGATTTATATTTTATATAATATAGGTAAAAATTAAAATTAAATAATCAGGCTCAAATTTGTTTATATTTACCATTTTCACATTGAAATATGGTAATTAGATGTAAATATATTTAATATGTTTCTTCTCCATCACCAAATTTCATGCTTCTTCGTCAGTAAGCCAGAGAGTTAAAAGACTGTAAATAAATGACAAATATTTTAGGTTTTTTCTTCACCATCCCAAAGTCTTATGTTTTTTTATCACTAAGCACCAAACATAATAGACTATAGCAGGTATAAAAAATTAATTATATTTTATTTTTAAACTCCCTCACAAAATTTTAGGTTTATCCCCACCAAAAAACAAAGTTAAAAGACTATAATCCATGATTTATATTTTATATAATATAGGTAAAAATTAAAATTAAATAATCAGGCTCAAATTTGTTTATATTTACCATTTTCACATTGAAATATGGTAATTAGATGTAAATATATTTAATATGTTTCTTCTCCATCACCAAATTTCATGCTTCTTCGTCAGTAAGCCACAGAGTTAAAAGACTATAAATAAATGACAAATATTTTAGGTTTTTTCTTCACCATCCCAAAGTCTTATGTTTTTTTATCACTAAGCACCAAACATAATAGACTATAGCAGGTATAACAAATTAATTATATTTTATTTTTAAACTCCCTCACAAAATTTTAGGTTTATCCCCACCAAAAAACAAAGTTACAAGACTATAATCCATGATTTATATTTTATATAATATAGGTAAAAATTAAAATTAAATAATCAGGCTCAAATTTGTTTATATTTACCATTTTCACATTGAAATATGGTAATTAGATGTAAATATATTTAATATGTTTCTTCTCCATCACCAAATTTCATGCTTCTTCGTCAGTAAGCCACAAAGTTAAAAGACTGTAAATAAATGACAAATATTTTAGGTTTTTTCTTCACCATCCCAAAGTCTTATGTTTTTTTATCACTAAGCACCAAACATAATAGACTATAGCAGGTATAAAAAATTAATTATATTTTATTTTTAAACTCCATCACAAAATTTTAGGTTTATCCCCACCAAAAAACAAAGTTAAAAGACTATAATCCATGATTTATATTTTATATAATATAGGTAAAAATTAAAATTAAATAATCAGGCTCAAATTTGTTTATATTTACCATTTTCACATTGAAATATGGTAATTAGATGTAAATATATTTAATATGTTTCTTCTCCATCACCAAATTTCATGCTTCTTCGTCAGTAAGCCACAGAGTTAAAAGAATATAAATAAATGACAAATATTTTAGGTTTTTTCTTCACCATCCCAAAGTCTTATGTTTTTTTATCACTAAGCACCAAACATAATAGACTATAGCAGGTATAAAAAATTAATTATATTTTATTTTTAAACTCCCTCACAAAATTTTAGGTTTATCCCCACCAAAAAACAAAGTTAAAAGACTATAATCCATGATTTATATTTTATATAATATAGGTAAAAATTAAAATTAAATAATCAGGCTCAAATTTGTTTATATTTACAATTTTCACATTGAAATATGGTAATTAGATGTAAATATATTTAATATGTTTCTTCTCCATCACCAAATTTCATGCTTCTTCGTCAGTAAGCCAGGGAGTTAAAAGACTATAAATAAATGACAAATATTTTAGGTTTTTTCACATCCATCCCAAAGACTTATGTTTTTTATCACTAAGCACCAAACATAATAGACTATAGTAGGTATAAAAAATTAATTATATTTTATTTTTAAACACCATCACAAAATTTTAGGTTTATCCCCACCAAAAAACAAAGTTAAAAGACTATAATCCATGATTTATATTTTATATAATATAGGTAAAAATTAAAATTAAATAATCAGGCTCAAATTTGTTTATATTTACCATTTTCACATTGAAATATGGTAATTAGATGTAAATATATTTAATATGTTTCTTCTCCATCACCAAATTTCATGCTTCTTCGTCAGTAAGCCAGAGAGTTAAAAGACTGTAAATAAATGACAAATATTTTAGGTTTTTTCTTCACCATCCCAAAGTCTTATGTTTTTTTATCACTAAGCACCAAACATAATAGACTATAGCAGGTATAAAAAATTAATTATATTTTATTTTTAAACTCCCTCACAAAATTTTAGGTTTATCCCCACCAAAAAACAAAGTTAAAAGACTATAATCCATGATTTATATTTTATATAATATAGGTAAAAATTAAAATTAAATAATCAGGCTCAAATTTGTTTATATTTACCATTTTCACATTGAAATATGGTAATTAGATGTAAATATATTTAATATGTTTCTTCTCCATCACCAAATTTCATGCTTCTTCGTCAGTAAGCCACAGAGTTAAAAGACTATAAATAAATGACAAATATTTTAGGTTTTTTCTTCACCATCCCAAAGTCTTATGTTTTTTTATCACTAAGCACCAAACATAATAGACTATAGCAGGTATAACAAATTAATTATATTTTATTTTTAAACTCCCTCACAAAATTTTAGGTTTATCCCCACCAAAAAACAAAGTTACAAGACTATAATCCATGATTTATATTTTATATAATATAGGTAAAAATTAAAATTAAATAATCAGGCTCAAATTTGTTTATATTTACCATTTTCACATTGAAATATGGTAATTAGATGTAAATATATTTAATATGTTTCTTCTCCATCACCAAATTTCATGCTTCTTCGTCAGTAAGCCACAAAGTTAAAAGACTGTAAATAAATGACAAATATTTTAGGTTTTTTCTTCACCATCCCAAAGTCTTATGTTTTTTTATCACTAAGCACCAAACATAATAGACTATAGCAGGTATAAAAAATTAATTATATTTTATTTTTAAACTCCATCACAAAATTTTAGGTTTATCCCCACCAAAAAACAAAGTTAAAAGACTATAATCCATGATTTATATTTTATATAATATAGGTAAAAATTAAAATTAAATAATCAGGCTCAAATTTGTTTATATTTACCATTTTCACATTGAAATATGGTAATTAGATGTAAATATATTTAATATGTTTCTTCTCCATCACCAAATTTCATGCTTCTTCGTCAATAAGCCACAGAGTTAAAAGACTGTAAATAAATGACAAATATTTTAGGTTTTTTCTTCACCAGCCCAAAGTCTTATGTTTTTTATCACTAAGCACCAAACATAATAGACTATAGCAGGTATAAAAAATTAATTATATTTTATTTTTAAACTCCATCACAAAATTTTAGGTTTATCCCCACCAAAAAACAAAGTTAAAAGACTATAATCCATGATTTATATTTTATATAATATAGGTAAAAATTAAAATTAAATAATCAGGCTCAAATTTGTTTATATTTACCATTTTCACATTGAAATATGGTAATTAGATGTAAATATATTTAATATGTTTCTTCTCCATCACCAAATTTCATGCTTCTTCGTCTGTAAGCCAGAGAGTTAAAAGACTGTAAATAAATGACAAATATTTTAGTTTTTTTCTTCACCATCCCAAAGTCTTATGTTTTTTTTATCACTAAGCACCAAACATAATAGACTATAGCAGGTATAAAAAATTAATTATATTTTATTTTTAAACTCCATCACAAAATTTTAGGTTTATCCCCACCAAAAAACAAAGTTAAAAGACTATAATCCATGATTTATATTTTATATAATATAGGTAAAAATTAAAATTAAATAATCAGGCTCAAATTTGTTTATATTTACCATTTTCACATTGAAATATGGTAATTAGATGTAAATATATTTAATATGTTTCTTCTCCATCACCAAATTTCATGCTTCTTCGTCAGTAAGCTAGAGAGTTAAAAGACTATAAATAAATGACAAATATTTTAGGTTTTTTCTTCACCATCCCAAAGTCTTATGTTTTTTTTATCACTAAGCACCAAACATAATAGACTATAGCAGGTATAAAAAATTAATTATATTTTATTTTTAAACTCCCTCACAAAATTTTAGGTTTATCCCCACCAAAAAACAAAGTTAAAAGACTATATAATCCATGATTTATATTTTATATAATATAGGTAAAAATTAAAATTAAATAATCAGGCTCAAATTTGTTTATATTTACCATTTTCACATTGAAATATGGTAATTAGATGTAAATATATTTAATATGTTTCTTCTCCATCACCAAATTTCATGCTTCTTCGTCAGTAAGCCACAGATTTAAAAGACTATAAATAAATGACAAATATTTTAAGTTTTTTTGTTCACCATCCCAAAGTCTTATGTTTTTTTTATGACTAAGCACCAAACATAATATACTATAGCAGGTATAAAAAATTAATTATATTTTATTTTTAAACTCCATCACAAAATTTTAGGTTTATCCCCACCAAAAAACAAAGTTAAAAGACTATAATCCATGATTTTTATTTTATATAATATAGGTAAAAATTAAAATTAAATAATCAGGCTCAAATTTGTTTATATTTACCATTTTCACATTGAAATATGGTAATTAGATGTAAATATATTTAATATGGTTCTTCTCCATCACCAAATTTCATGCTTCTTCGTCAGTAAGCCACAGAGTTAAAAGACTATAAATAAATGACAAATATTTTAGGTTTTTTCTTCAGCATCCCAAAGTCTTATGTTTTTTTATCACTAAGCACAAAACATAATAGACTATAGTAGGTATAAAAAATTAATTATATTTTATTTTTAAACTCCATCACAAAATTTTAGGTTTATCTCCACCAAAAACCAAAGTTAAAAGACTATAATCCTTGATTTTTATTTTATATAATATAGGTAAAAATTAAAATTAAATAATCAGGCTCAAATTTGTTTATATTTACCATTTTCACATTGAAATATGGTAATTAGATGTAAATATATTTAATATGTTTCTTCTTCATCACCAAATTTCATGCTTCTTCGTCAGTAAGCCAGAGAGTTAAAAGACTGTAAATAAATGACAAATATTTTAGGTTTTTTCTTCACCATCCCAAAGTCTTATGTTTTTTTATCACTAAGCACCAAACATAATAGACTAAAGCAGGTATAAAAAATTAATTATATTTTATTTTTAAACTCCCTCACAAAATTTTAGGTTTATCCCCACCAAAAAACAAAGTTAAAAGACTATAATCCATGATTTATATTTTATATAATATAGGTAAAAATTAAAATTAAATAATCAGGCTCAAATTTGTTTATATTTACCATTTTCACATTGAAATATGGTAATTAGATGTAAATATATTTAATATGTTTCTTCTCCATCACCAAATTTCATGCTTCTTCGTCAGTAAGCCACAAAGTTAAAAGACTGTAAATAAATGACAAATATTTTAGGTTTTTTCTTCACCATCCCAAAGTCTTATGTTTTTTTATCACTAAGCACCAAACATAATAGACTATAGCAGGTATAAAAAATTAATTATATTTTATTTTTAAACTCCATCACAAAATTTTAGGTTTATCCCCACCAAAAAACAAAGTTAAAAGACTATAATCCATGATTTATATTTTATATAATATAGGTAAAAATTAAAATTAAATAATCAGGCTCAAATTTGTTTATATTTACCATTTTCACATTGAAATATGGTAATTAGATGTAAATATATTTAATATGTTTCTTCTCCATCACCAAATTTCATGCTTCTTCGTCAATAAGCCACAGAGTTAAAAGACTGTAAATAAATGACAAATATTTTAGGTTTTTTCTTCACCATCCCAAAGTCTTATGTTTTTTATCACTAAGCACCAAACATAATAGACTATAGCAGGTATAAAAAATTAATCATATTTTATTTTTAAACTCCATCACAAAATTTTAGGTTTATCCCCACCAAAAAACAAAGTTAAAAGACTATAATCCATGATTTATATTTTATATAATATAGGTAAAAATTAAAATTAAATAATCAGGCTCAAATTTGTTTATATTTACCATTTTCACATTGAAATATGGTAATTAGATGTAAATATATTTAATATGTTTCTTCTCCATCACCAAATTTCATGCTTCTTCGTCAGTAAGCCACAGAGTTAAAAGACTATAAATAAATGACAAATATTTTAGGTTTTTTCTTCACCATCCCAAAGTCTTATGTTTTTTTATCACTAAGCACCAAACATAATAGACTATAGCAGGTATAAAAAATTAATTATATTTTATTTTTAAACTCCCTCACAAAATTTTAGGTTTATCCCCACCAAAAAACAAAGTTAAAAGACTATAATCCATGATTTATATTTTATATAATATAGGTAAAAATTAAAATTAAATAATCAGGCTCAAATTTGTTTATATTTACCATTTTCACATTGAAATATGGTAATTAGATGTAAATATATTTAATATGTTTCTTCTCCATCACCAAATTTCATGCTTCTTCGTCAATATGCCACAGAGTTAAAAGACTGTAAATAAATCACAAATATTTTAGGTTTTTTCTTCACCATCCCAAAGTCTTATGTTTTTTTATCACTAAGCACCAAACATAATAGACTATAGCAGGTATAAAAAATTAATTATATTTTATTTTTAAACTCCCTCACAAAATTTTAGGTTTATCCCCACCAAAAAACAAAGTTAAAAGACTATAATCCATGATTTATATTTTATATAATATAGGTAAAAATTAAAATTAAATAATCAGGCTCAAATTTGTTTATATTTACCATTTTCACATTGAAATATGGTAATTAGATGTAAATATATTTAATATGTTTCTTCTCCATCACCAAATTTCATGCTTCTTCGTCAGTAAGCCACAGAGTTAAAAGACTATAAATAAATGACAAATATTTTAGGTTTTTTCTTCACCATCCCAAAGTCTTATGTTTTTTTATCACTAAGCACCAAACATAATAGACTATAGCAGGTATAAAAAATTAATTATATTTTATTTTTAAACTCCCTCACAAAATTTTAGGTTTATCCCCACCAAAAAACAAAGTTAAAAGACTATAATCCATGATTTATATTTTATATAATATAGGTAAAAATTAAAATTAAATAATCATGCTCAAATTTGTTTATATTTACCATTTTCACATTGAAATATGGTAATTAGATGTAAATATATTTAATATGTTTCTTCTCCATCACCAAATTTCATGCTTCTTCGTCAGTAAGCCACGGAGTTAAAAGACTATAAATAAATGACAAATATTTTAGGTTTTTTCTTCACCATCCCAAAGTCTTATGTTTTTTTATCACTAAGCACCAAACATAATAGACTATAGCAGGTATAAAAAATTAATTATATTTTATTTTTAAACTCCCTCACAAAATTTTAGGTTTATCCCCACCCAAAGACAAAGTTAAAAGACTATAATCCATGATTTATATTTTATATAATATAGGTAAAAATTAAAATTAAATAATTAGGCTCAAATTTGTTTATATTTACCATTTTCACATTGAAATATGGTAATTAGATGTAAATATATTTAATATGTTTCTTCTCCATCACCAAATTTCATGCTTCTTCGTCAGTAAGCCACAGAGTTAAAAGACTATAAATAAATGACAAATATTTTAGGTTTTTTCTTCACCATCCCAAAGTCTTATGTTTTTTTATCACTAAGCACCAAACATAATAGACTATAGCAGGTATAAAAAATTAATTATATTTTATTTTTAAACTCCCTCACAAAATTTTAGGTTTATCCCCACCAAAAAACAAAGTTAAAAGACTATAATCCATGATTTATATTTTATATAATATAGGTAAAAATTAAAATTAAATAATCATGCTCAAATTTGTTTATATTTACCATTTTCACATTGAAATATGGTAATTAGATGTAAATATATTTAATATGTTTCTTCTCCATCACCAAATTTCATGCTTCTTCGTCAGTAAGCCACGGAGTTAAAAGACTATAAATAAATGACAAATATTTTAGGTTTTTTCTTCACCATCCCAAAGTCTTATGTTTTTTTATCACTAAGCACCAAACATAATAGACTATAGCAGGTATAAAAAATTAATTATATTTTATTTTTAAACTCCCTCACAAAATTTTAGGTTTATCCCCACCCAAAGACAAAGTTAAAAGACTATAATCCATGATTTATATTTTATATAATATAGGTAAAAATTAAAATTAAATAATCAGGCTCAAATTTGTTTATATTTACCATTTTCACATTGAAATATGGTAATTAGATGTAAATATATTTAATATGTTTCTTCTCCATCACCAAATTTCATGCTTCTTCGTCAGTAAGCCACAGATTTAAAAGACTATAAATAAATGACAAATATTTTAAGTTTTTTTGTTCACCATCCCAAAGTCTTATGTTTTTTTTATGACTAAGCACCAAACATAATATACTATAGCAGGTATAAAAAATTAATTATATTTTATTTTTAAACTCCATCACAAAATTTTAGGTTTATCCCCACCAAAAAACAAAGTTAAAAGACTATAATCCATGATTTATATTTTATATAATATAGGTAAAAATTAAAATTAAATAATCAGGCTCAAATTTGTTTATATTTACCATTTTCAGATTGAAATATGGTAATTAGATGTAAATATATTTAATATGTTTCTTCTCCATCACCAAATTTCATGCTTCTTCGTCAGTAAGCCACAGAGTTAAAAGACTGTAAATAAATGACAAATATTTTAGGTTTTTTCTTCACCATCCCAAAGTCTTATGTTTTTTTATCACTAAGCACCAAACATAATAGACTATAGCAGGTATAAAAAATTAATCATATTTTATTTTTAAACTCCATCACAAAATTTTAGGTTTATCCCCACCAAAAAACAAAGTTAAAAGACTATAATCCATGATTTATATTTTATATAATATAGGTAAAAATTAAAATTAAATAATCAGGCTCAAATTTGTTTATATTTACCATTTTCACATTCAAATATGGTAATTAGATGTAAATATATTTAATATGTTTCTTCTCCATCACCAAATTTCATGCTTCTTCGTCAGTAAGCCACAGAGTTAAAAGACTATAAATAAATGACAAATATTTTAGGTTTTTTCTTCACCATCCCAAAGTCTTATGTTTTTTTATCACTAAGCACCAAACATAATAGACTATAGCAGGTATAAAAAATTAATTATATTTTATTTTTAAACTCCCTCACAAAATTTTAGGTTTATCCCCACCAAAAAACAAAGTTAAAAGACTATAATCCATGATTTATATTTTATATAATATAGGTAAAAATTAAAATTAAATAATCATGCTCAAATTTGTTTATATTTACCATTTTCACATTGAAATATGGTAATTAGATGTAAATATATTTAATATGTTTCTTCTCCATCACCAAATTTCATGCTTCTTCGTCAGTAAGCCACGGAGTTAAAAGACTATAAATAAATGACAAATATTTTAGGTTTTTTCTTCACCATCCCAAAGTCTTATGTTTTTTTATCACTAAGCACCAAACATAATAGACTATAGCAGGTATAAAAAATTAATTATATTTTATTTTTAAACTCCCTCACAAAATTTTAGGTTTATCCCCACCCAAAGACAAAGTTAAAAGACTATAATCCATGATTTATATTTTATATAATATAGGTAAAAATTAAAATTAAATAATCAGGCTCAAATTTGTTTATATTTACCATTTTCACATTGAAATATGGTAATTAGATGTAAATATATTTAATATGTTTCTTCTCCATCACCAAATTTCATGCTTCTTCGTCAGTAAGCCACAGATTTAAAAGACTATAAATAAATGACAAATATTTTAAGTTTTTTTGTTCACCATCCCAAAGTCTTATGTTTTTTTTTATGACTAAGCACCAAACATAATATACTATAGCAGGTATAAAAAATTAATTATATTTTATTTTTAAACTCCATCACAAAATTTTAGGTTTATCCCCACCAAAAAACAAAGTTAAAAGACTATAATCCATGATTTATATTTTATATAATATAGGTAAAAATTAAAATTAAATAATCAGGCTCAAATTTGTTTATATTTACCATTTTCAGATTGAAATATGGTAATTAGATGTAAATATATTTAATATGTTTCTTCTCCATCACCAAATTTCATGCTTCTTCGTCAGTAAGCCACAGAGTTAAAAGACTGTAAATAAATGACAAATATTTTAGGTTTTTTCTTCACCATCCCAAAGTCTTATGTTTTTTTATCACTAAGCACCAAACATAATAGACTATAGCAGGTATAAAAAATTAATCATACTTTATTTTTAAACTCCATCACAAAATTTTAGGTTTATCCCCACCAAAAAACAAAGTTAAAAGACTATAATCCATGATTTATATTTTATATAATATAGGTAAAAATTAAAATTAAATAATCAGGCTCAAATTTGTTTATATTTACCATTTTCACATTGAAATATGGTAATTAGATGTAAATATATTTAATATGTTTCTTCTCCATCACCAAATTTCATGCTTCTTCGTCAGTAAGCCACAGAGTTAAAAGACTATAAATAAATGACAAATATTTTAGGTTTTTTCTTCACCATCCCAAAGTCTTATGTTTTTTATCACTAAGCACCAAACATAATAGACTATAGCAGGTATAAAAAATTAATTATATTTTATTTTTAAACTCCCTCACAAAATTTTAAGTTTATCCCCACCAAAAAACAAAGTTAAAAGACTATAATCCATGATTTATATTTTATATAATATAGGTAAAAATTAAAATTAAATAATCATGCTCAAATATGTTTATATTTACCATTTTCACATTGAAATATGGTAATTAGATGTAAATATATTTAATATGTTTCTTCTCCATCACCAAATTTCATGCTTCTTCGTCGATAAGCCACGGAGTTAAAAGACTATAAATAAATGACAAATATTTTAGGTTTTTTCTTCACCATCCCAAAGTCTTATGTTTTTTTATCACTAAGCACCAAACATAATAGACTATAGCAGGTATAAAAAATTAATTATATTTTATTTTTAAACTCCCTCACAAAATTTTAGGTTTATCCCCACCCAAAGACAAAGTTAAAAGACTATAATCCATGATTTATATTTTATATAATATAGGTAAAAATTAAAATTAAATAATCAGGCTCAAATTTGTTTATATTTACCATTTTCACATTGAAATATGGTAATTAGATGTAAATATATTTAATATGTTTCTTCTCCATCACCAAATTTCATGCTTCTTCGTCAGTAAGCCACAGAGTTAAAAGACTATAAATAAATGACAAATATTTTAGGTTTTTTCTTCACCATCCCAAAGTCTTATGTTTTTTTATCACTAAGCACCAAACATAATAGACTATAGCAGGTATAAAAAATTAATTATATTTTATTTTTAAACTCCCTCACAAAATTTTAGGTTTATCCCCACCAAAAAACAAAGTTAAAAGACTATAATCCATGATTTATTTGTTATATAATATAGGTAAAAATTAAAATTAAATAATCAGGCTCAAATTTGTTTATATTTACCATTTTCACATTGATATATGGTAATTAGATGTAAATATATTTAATATGTTTCTTCTCCATCACCAAATTTCATGCTTCTTCGTCAGTAAGCCACAGAGTTAAAAGACTGTAAATAAATGACAAATATTTTAGGTTTTTTCTTCACCATCCCAAAGTCTTATGTTTTTTTATCACTAAGCACCAAACATAATAGACTATAGCAGGTATAAAAAATTAATCATATTTTATTTTTAAACTCCATCACAAAATTTTAGGTTTATCCCCACCAAAAAACAAAGTTAAAAGACTATAATCCATGATTTATATTTTATATAATATAGGTAAAAATTAAAATTAAATAATCAGGCTCAAATTTGTTTATATTTACCATTTTCACATTGAAATATGGTAATTAGATGTAAATATATTTAATATGTTTCTTCTCCATCACCAAATTTCATGCTTCTTCGTCAGTAAGCCACAGATTTAAAAGACTATAAATAAATGACAAATATTTTAAGTTTTTTTGTTCACCATCCCAAAGTCTTATGTTTTTTTTATGACTAAGCACCAAACATAATATACTATAGCAGGTATAAAAAATTAATTATATTTTATTTTTAAACTCCATCACCAAATTTTAGGTTTATCCCCACAAAAAAACAAAGTTAAAAGACTATAATCCATGATTTATATTTTATATAATATAGGTAAAAATTAAAATTAAATAATCAGGCTCAAATTTGTTTATATTTACCATTTTCACATTGAAATATGGTAATTAGATGTAAATATATTTAATATGTTTCTTCTCCATCACCAAATTTCATGCTTCTTCGTCAGTAAGCCACAGAGTTAAAAGACTGTAAATAAATGACAAATATTTTAGGTTTTTTCTTCACCATCCCAAAGTCTTATGTTTTTTTTATCACTAAGCACCAAACATAATAGACTATAGCAGGTATAAAAAATTAATCATATTTTATTTTTAAACTCCATCACAAAATTTTAGGTTTATCCCCACCAAAAAACAAAGTTAAAAGACTATAATCCATGATTTATATTTTATACAATATAGGTAAAAATTAAAATTAAATAATCAGGCTCAAATTTGTTTATATTTACCATTTTCACATTGAAATATGGTAATTAGATGTAAATATATTTAATATGTTTCTTCTCCATCACCAAATTTCATGCTTCTTCGTCAGTAAGCCACAGAGTTAAAAGACTATAAATAAATGACAAATATTTTAGGTTTTTTCTTCACCATCCCAAAGTCTTATGTTTTTTTATCACTAAGCACCAAACATAATAGACTATAGCAGGTATAAAAAATTAATTATATTTTATTTTTAAACTCCCTCACAAAATTTTAGGTTTATCCCCACCAAAAAACAAAGTTAAAAGACTATAATCCATGATTTATATTTTATATAATATAGGTAAAAATTAAAATTAAATAATCAGGCTCAAATTTGTTTATATTTACCATTTTCACATTGAAATATGGTAATTAGATGTAAATATATTTAATATGTTTCTTCTCCATCACCAAATTTCATGCTTCTTCGTCAGTAAGCCACAGATTTAAAAGACTATAAATAAATGACAAATATTTTAAGTTTTTTTCTTCACCATCCAAAAGTCTTATGTTTTTTTTATGACTAAGCACCAAACATAATATACTATAGCAGGTATAAAAAATTAATTATATTTTATTTTTAAACTCCCTCACAAAATTTTAGGTTTATCCCCACCAAAAAACAAAGTTAAAAGACTATAATCCATGATTTATATTTTATATAATATAGGTAAAAATTAAAATTAAATAATCAGGCTCAAATTTGTTTATATTTACCATTTTCACATTGAAATATGGTAATTAGATGTAAATATATTTAATATGTTTCTTCTCCATCACCAAATTTCATGCTTCTTCGTCAGTAAGCCACAGATTTAAAAGACTATAAATAAATGACAAATATTTTAAGTTTTTTTGTTCACCATCCCAAAGTCTTATGTTTTTTTTATGACTAAGCACCAAACATAATATACTATAGCAGGTATAAAAAATTAATTATATTTTATTTTTAAACTCCATCACCAAATTTTAGGTTTATCCCCACAAAAAAACAAAGTTAAAAGACTATAATCCATGATTTATATTTTATATAATATAGGTAAAAATTAAAATTAAATAATCAGGCTCAAATTTGTTTATATTTACCATTTTCACATTGAAATATGGTAATTAGATGTAAATATATTTAATATGTTTCTTCTCCATCACCAAATTTCATGCTTCTTCGTCAGTAAGCCACAGAGTTAAAAGACTGTAAATAAATGACAAATATTTTAGGTTTTTTCTTCACCATCCCAAAGTCTTATGTTTTTTTATCACTAAGCACCAAACATAATAGACTATAGCAGGTATAAAAAATTAATTATATTTTATTTTTAAACTCCCTCACAAAATTTTAGGTTTATCCCCACCAAAAAACAAAGTTAAAAGACTATAATCCATGATTTATATTTTATATAATATAGGTAAAAATTAAAATTAAATAATCAGGCTCAAATTTGTTTATATTTACCATTTTCACATTGAAATATGGTAATTAGATGTAAATATATTTAATATGTTTCTTCTCCATCACCAAATTTCATGCTTCTTCGTCAGTAAGCCACAGATTTAAAAGACTATAAATAAATGACAAATATTTTAAGTTTTTTTCTTCACCATCCCAAAGTCTTATGTTTTTTTTATGACTAAGCACCAAACATAATATACTATAGCAGGTATAAAAAATTAATTATATTTTATTTTTAAACTCCATCACCAAATTTTAGGTTTATCCCCACAAAAAAACAAAGTTAAAAGACTATAATCCATGATTTATATTTTATATAATATAGGTAAAAATTAAAATTAAATAATCAGGCTCAAATTTGTTTATATTTACCATTTTCACATTGAAATATGGTAATTAGATGTAAATATATTTAATATGTTTCTTCTCCATCACCAAATTTCATGCTTCTTCGTCAGTAAGCCACAGAGTTAAAAGACTGTAAATAAATGACAAATATTTTAGGTTTTTTCTTCATCATCCCAAAGTCTTATGTTTTTTTATCACTAAGCACCAAACATAATAGACTATAGCAGGTATAAAAAATTAATTATATTTTATTTTTAAACTCCCTCACAAAATTTTAGGTTTATCCCCACCAAAAAACAAAGTTAAAAGACTATAATCCATGATTTATATTTTATATAATATAGGTAAAAATTAAAATTAAATAATCAGGCTCAAATTTGTTTATATTTACCATTTTCACATTGAAATATGGTAATTAGATGTAAATATATTTAATATGTTTCTTCTCCATCACCAAATTTCATGCTTCTTCGTCAGTAAGCCACAGATTTAAAAGACTATAAATAAATGACAAATATTTTAAGTTTTTTTCTTCACCATCCAAAAGTCTTATGTTTTTTTTATGACTAAGCACCAAACATAATATACTATAGCAGGTATAAAAAATTAATTATATTTTATTTTTAAACTCCCTCACAAAATTTTAGGTTTATCCCCACCAAAAAACAAAGTTAAAAGACTATAATCCATGATTTATATTTTATATAATATAGGTAAAAATTAAAATTAAATAATCAGGCTCAAATTTGTTTATATTTACCATTTTCACATTGAAATATGGTAATTAGATGTAAATATATTTAATATGTTTCTTCTCCATCACCAAATTTCATGCTTCTTCGTCAGTAAGCCACAGATTTAAAAGACTATAAATAAATGACAAATATTTTAAGTTTTTTTCTTCAACATCCAAAAGTCTTATGTTTTTTTTATGACTAAGCACCAAACATAATATACTATAGCAGGTATAAAAAATTAATTATATTTTATTTTTAAACTCCATCACCAAATTTTAGGTTTATCCCCACCAAAAAACAAAGTTAAAAGACTATAATCCATGATTTATATTTTATATAATATAGGTAAAAATTAAAATTAAATAATCAGGCTCAAATTTGTTTATATTTACCATTTTCACATTGAAATATGGTAATTAGATGTAAATATATTTAATATGTTTCTTCTCCATCACCAAATTTCATGCTTCTTCGTCAGTAAGCCACAGAGTTAAAAGACTATAAATAAATGACAAATATTTTAGGTTTTTTCTTCACCATCCCAAAGTCTTATGTTTTTTTATCACTAAGCACCAAACATAATAGACTATAGCAGGTATAAAAAATTAATCATATTTTATTTTTAAACTCCATCACAAGGTTTATCCCCACCAAAAAACAAAGTTAAAAGACTATAATCCATGATTTATATTTTATATAATATAGGTATAAATTAAAATTAAATAATCAGGCTCAAATTTGTTTATATTTACCATTTCACATTGAAATATGGTAATTAGATGTAAATATATTTAATATGTTTCTTCTCCATCACCAAATTTCATGCTTCTTCGTCAGTAAGCCACAGAGTTAAAAGACTATAAATAAATGACAAATATTTTAGGTTTTTTCTTCACCATCCCAAAGTCTTATGTTTTTTTATCACTAAGCACCAAACATAATAGACTATAGTAGGTATAAAAAATTAATTATATTTTATTTTTAAACTTCCTCACAAAATTTTAGGTTTATCCCCACCAAAAAACAAAGTTAAAAGACTATAATCCATGATTTATATTTTATAAAATATAGGTAAAAATTAAAATTAAATAATCAGCCTCAAATTTGTTTATATTTACCATTTTCACATTGAAATATGGTAATTAGATGTAAATATATATAATATGTTTCTTCTCCATCACCAAATTTCATGCTTCTTCGTCAGTAAGCCACAGAGTTAAAAGACTATAAATAAATGACAAATATTTTAGGTTTTTTCTTCACCATCCCAAAGTCTTATGTTTTTTTATCACTAAGCACCAAACATAATAGACTATAGCAGGTATAAAAAATTAATTATATTTTATTTTTAAACTCCCTCACAAAATTTTAGGTTTATCCCCACCAAAAAACAAAGTTAAAAGACTATAATCCATGATTTATTTTTTATATAATATAGGTAAAAATTAAAATTAAATAATCAGGCTCAAATTTTTTTATATTTACCATTTTCACATTGATATATGGTAATTAGATGTAAATATATTTAATATGTTACTTCTCCATCACCAAATTTCATGCTTCTTCGTCAGTAAGCCACAGATTTAAAAGACTATAAATAAATGACAAATATTTTAAGTTTTTTTGTTCACCATCCCAATGTCTTATGTTTTTTTATGACTAAGCACCAAACATAATATACTATAGCAGGTATAAAAAATTAATTATATTTTATTTTTAAACTCCATCACAAAATTTTATGTTTATCCCCACCAAAAAACAAAGTTAAAAGACTATAATCCATGATTGATATTTTATATAATATAGGTAAAAATTAAAATTAAATAATCAGGCTCAAATTTGTTTATATTTACCATTTTCACATTGAAATATGGTAATTAGATGTAAATATATTTAATATGTTTCTTCTCCATCACCAAATTTCATGCTTCTTCGTCAGTAAGCCACATAGTTAAAAGACTATAAATAAATGACAAATATTTTAGGTTTTTTCTTCACCATCCCAAAGTCTTATGTTTTTTATCACTAAGCACCAAACGTAATAGACTATAGTAGGTATAAAAAATTAATTATATTTTATTTTTAAACTCCATCACAAAATTTTAGGTTTATCCCCACCAAAAAACAAAGTTAAAAGACTATAATCCATGATTTATATTTTATATAATATAGGTAAAAATTAAAATTAAATAATCAGGCTCAAATTTGTTTATATTTACCATTTTCACATTGAAATATGGTAATTAGATGTAAATATATTTAATATTTTTCTTCTCCATCACCAAATTTCATGCTTCTTCGTCAGTAAGCAAGAGAGTTAAAAGACTGTAAATAAATGACAAATATTTTAGGTTTTTTCTTCACCATCCCAAAGTCTTATGTTTTTTTATCACTAAGCACCAAACCTAATAGACTATACTAGGTATAAAAAATTAATTATATTTTTTTTTTAAACTCCATCACAAAATTTTAGGTTTATCTCCACCAAAAATCAAAGTTAAAAGACTATAATCCATGATTTATATTTTATATAATATAGGTAAAAATTAAAATTAAATAATCAAGCTCAAATTTGTTTATATTTACCATTTTCACATTGAAATATGGTAATTAGATGTAAATATATTTAATATGTTTCTTCTCCATCACCAAATTTCATGCTTCTTCGTCAGTAAGCCACAGAGTTAAAAGACTATAAATAAATGACAAATATTTTAGGTTTTTTCTTCACCATCCCAAAGTCTTATGTTTTATTATCACTAAGCACCAAACATAATAGACTATAGCAGGTATAAAAAATTAATTATATTTTATTTTTAAACTCCCTCACAAAATTTTAGGTTTATCCCCACCAAAAAACAAAGTTAAAAGACTATAATCCATGATTTATATTTTATATAATATAGGTAAAAATTAAAATTAAATAATCAGGCTCAAATTTGTTTATATTTACCATTTTCACATTGAAATATGGTAATTAGATGTAAATATATTTAATATGTTTCTTCTCCATCACCAAATTTTATGCTTCTTCGTCAGTAAGCCACATAGTTAAAAGACTATAAATAAATGACAAATATTTTAGGTTTTTTCTTCACCATCCCAAAGTCTTATGTTTTTTATCACTAAGCACCAAACATAATAGACTATAGTAGGTATAAAAAATTAATTATATTTTATTTTTAAACTCCATCACAAAATTTTAGGTTTATCCCCACCAAAAAACAAAGTTAAAAGACTATAATCCATGATTTATATTTTATATAATATAGGTAAAAATTAAAATTAAATAATCAGGCTCAAATTTGTTTATATTTACCATTTTCACATTGAAATATGGTAATTAGATGTAAATATATTTAATATTTTTCTTCTCCATCACCAAATTTCATGCTTCTTCGTCAGTAAGCCAGAGAGTTAAAAGACTATAAATAAATGACAAATATTTTAGGTTTTTTCTTCACCATCCCAAAGTCTTATGTTTTTTTATCACTAAGCACCAAACATAATAGACTATACTAGGTATAAAAAATTAATTATATTTTTTTTTTAAACTCCGTCACAAAATTTTAGGTTTATCTCCACCAAAAACCAAAGTTAAAAGACTATAATCCATGATTTATATTTTATATAATATAGGTAAAAATTAAAATTAAATAATCAGGCTCAAATTTGTTTATATTTACCATTTTCACTTTGAAATATGGTAATTAGATGTAAATATATTTAATATGTTTCTTCTCCATCACCAAATTTCATGCTTCTTCGTCAGTAAGCCACAGAGTTAAAAGACTATAAATAAATGACAAATATTTTAGGTTTTTTCTTCACCATCCCAAAGTCTTATGTTTTTTTATCACTAAGCACCAAACATAATAGACTATAGTAGGTATAAAAAATTAATTATATTTTATTTTTAAACTTCATCACAAAATTTTAGGTTTATCTCCACCAAAAAACAAAGTTAAAAGACTATAATCCATGATTTATATTTTATATAATATAGGTAAAAATTAAAATTAAATAATCAGGCTCAAATTTGTTTATATTTACCATTTTCACATTGAAATATGGTAATTAGATGTAAATATATTTAATATTATTCTTCTCCATCACCAAATTTCATGCTTCTTCGTCAGTAAGCCAGAGAGTTAAAAGACTATAAATAAATGACAAATATTTTAGGTTTTTTCTTCACCATCCCAAAGTCTTATGTTTTTTTATCACTAAGCACCAAACATAATAGACTATACTAGGTATAAAAAATTAATTATATATTTTTTTTTAAACTCCATCACAAAATTTTAGGTTTATCCCCACCAAAAAACAAAGTTAAAAGACTATAATCCATGATTTATATTTTATAAAATATAGGTGAAAATTAAAATTAAATAATCAGGCTCAAATTTGTTTATATTTACCATTTTCACATTGAAATATGGTAATTAGATGTAAGTATATTTAATATGTTTCTTCTCCATCACCAAATTTCATGCTTCTTCGTCAGTAAGCCACAGAGTTAAAAGACTATAAATAAATGACAAATATTTTAGGTTTTTTCTTCATCATCCCAAAGTCTTATGTTTTTTTATCACTAAGCACCAAACATAATAGACTATAGTAGGTATAAAAAATTAATTATATTTTATTTTTAAACTTCCTCACAAAATTTTAGGTTTATCCCCACCAAAAAACAAAGTTAAAAGACTATAATCCATGATTTATATTTTATAAAATATAGGTGAAAATTAAAATTAAATAATCAGGCTAAAATTTGTTTATATTTACCATTTTCACATTGAAATATGGTAATTAGATGTAAATATATTTAATATGTTTCTTCTCCATCACCAAATTTCATGCTTCTTCGTCAGTAAGCCACAGAGTTAAAAGACTATAAATAAATGACAAATATTTTAGGTTTTTTCTTCATCATCCCAAAGTCTTATGTTTTTTTATCACTAAGCACCAAACATAATAGACTATAGTAGGTATAAAAAATTAATTATATTTTATTTTTAAACTTCCTCACAAAATTTTAGGTTTATCCCCACCAAAAAACAAAGTTAAAAGACTATAATCCATGATTTATATTTTATAAAATATAGGTGAAAATTAAAATTAAATAATCAGGCTAAAATTTGTTTATATTTACCATTTTCACATTGAAATTTGGTAATTAGATGTAAATATATTTAATATGTTTCTTCTCCATCACCAAATTTCATGCTTCTTCGTCAGTAAGCCACAGAGTTAAAAGACTATAAATAAATGACAAATATTTTAGGTTTTTTCTTCACCATCCCAAAGTCTTATGTTTTTTATCACTAAGCACCAAACGTAATAGACTATAGTAGGTATAAAAAATTAATTATATTTTATTTTTAAACTCCATCACAAAATTTTAGGTTTATCCCCACCAAAAACCAGAGTTAAAAGACTATAATCCATGATTTATATTTTATATAATATAGGTAAAAATTAAAATTAAATAATCAGGCTCAAATTTGTTTATATTTACCATTTTCACATTGAAATATGGTAATTAGATGTAAATATATTTAATATGTTTCTTTTCCATCACCAAATTTCATGCTTCTTCGTCAGTAAGCCACATAGTTAAAAAACTATAAATAAATGACAAATATTTTAGGTTTTTTCTTCACCATCCCAAAGTCTTATGTTTTTTATCACTAAGCACCAAAAATAATATACTATAGCAGGTATAAAAAATTAATTATATTTTATTTTTAAACTCCCTCACAAAATTTTAGGTTTATCCCCACCAAAAAACAAAGTTAAAAGACTATAATCCATGATTTATATTTTATATAATATAGGTAAAAATTAAAATTAAATAATCAGGCTCAAATTTGTTTATATTTACCATTTTCTCATTGAAATATGGTAATTAGATGTAAATATATTTAATATGTTTCTTCTCCATCACCAAATTTCATGCTTCTTCGTCAGTAAGCCACAGAATTAAAAGACTATAAATAAATGACAAATATTTTAGGTTTTTTCTTCACCATCCCAAAGTCTTATGTTTTTTTATCACTAAGCACCAAACATAATAGACAATAGTAGGTATAAAAAATTAATTAATTTTTATTTTTAAACTTCCTCACAAAATTTTAGGTTTATCCCCACCAAAAACCAAAGTTAAAAGACTATAATCCATGATTTATATTTTATAAAATATAGGTAAAAATTAAAATTAAATAATCAGGCTCAAATTTGTTTATATTTACCATTTTCACATTGAAATATGGTAATTAGATGTAAATATATTTAATATGTTTCTTCTCCATCACCAAATTTCATGCTTCTTCGTTAGTAAGCCACAGAGTTAAAAGACTATAAATAAATGACAAATATTTTAGGTTTTTTCTTCACCATCCCAAAGTCTTATGTTTTTTTATCACTAAGCACCAAACATAATAGACTATAGTAGGTATAAAAAATTAATTATATTTTATTTTTAAACTCCATCACAAAATTTTAGGTTTATCTCCACCAAAAACCAAAGTTAAAAGACTATAATCCATGATTTATATTTTATATAATATAGGTAAAAATTAAAATTAAATAATCAGGCTCAAATTTGTTTATATTTACCATTTTCACATTGAAATATGGTAATTAGATGTAAATATATTTAATATGTTTCTTCTCCATCACCAAATTTCATGCTTCTTCGTCAGTAAGCCACAGAGTTAAAAGACTATAAATAAATGACAAATATTTTAGGTTTTTTCTTCACCATCCCAAAGTCTTATGTTTTTTTTATGACTAAGCACCAAAAATAATATACTATAGCAGGTATGAAAAATTAATTATATTTTATTTTTAAACTCCCTCACAAAATTTTAGGTTTATCCCCACCAAAAAACAAAGTTAAAAGACTATAATCCATGATTTATATTTTATATAATATAGGTAAAAATTAAAATTAAATAATCAGGCTCAAATTTGTTTATATTTACCATTTTCACATTGAAATATGGTAATTAGATGTAAATATATTTAATATGTTTCTTCTCCATCACCAAATTTCATGCTTCTTCGTCAGTAAGCCACAGAGTTAAAAGACTATAAATAAATGACAAATATTTTAGGTTTTTTCTTCACCATCTCAAAGTCTTATGTTTTTTTATCACTAAGCACCAAACATAATAGACTATAGCAGGTATAAAAAATTAATTATATTTTATTTTTAAACTCCATCACAAAATTTTAGGTTTATCCCCACCAAAAAACAAAGTTAAAAGACTATAATCCATGATTTATATTTTCTAAAATATAGGTGAAAATTAAAATTAAATAATCAGGCTCAAATTTGTTTATATTTACCATTTTCACATTGAAATATGGAAATTAGATGTAAGTATATTTAATATGTTTCTTCTCCATCACCAAATTTCATGCTTCTTCGTCAGTAAGCCACATAGTTAAAAGACTATAAATAAATGACAAATATTTTAAGTTTTTTTGTTCACCATCCCAAAGTCTTATGTTTTTTTTATGACTAAGCACCAAAAATAATAGACTATAGTAGGTATAAAAAATTAATTATATTTTATTTTTAAACTCCATCACAAAATTTTAGGTTTATCCCCACCAAAAAACAAAGTTAAAAGACTATAATCCATGATTTATATTTTATATAATATAGGTAAAAATTAAAATTAAATAATCAGGCTCAAATTTGTTTATGTTTACCATTTTCACATTGAAATATGGTAATTAGATGTAAATATATTTGATATGTTTCTTCTCCATCACCAAATTTCATGCTTCTTCGTCAGTAAGCAAGAGAGTTAAAAGACTGTAAATAAATGACAAATATTTTAGGTTTTTTCTTCACCATCCCAAAGTCTTATGTTTTTTAATCACTAAGCACCAAACATAATAGACTATACTAGGTATAAAAAATTAATTATATTTTTTTTTTAAACTCCATCACAAAATTTTAGGTTTATCTCCACCAAAAATCAAAGTTAAAAGACTATAATCCATGATTTATATTTTATATAATATAGGTAAAAATTAAAATTAAATAATCAAGCTCAAATTTGTTTATATTTACCATTTTCACATTGAAATATGGTAATTAGATGTAAATATATTTAATATGTTTCTTCTCCATCACCAAATTTCATGCTTCTTCGTCAGTAAGCCACAGAGTTAAAAGACTATAAATAAATGACAAATATTTTAGGTTTTTTCTTCACCATCCCAAAGTCTTATGTTTTATTATCACTAAGCACCAAACATAAGAGACTATAGCAGGTATAAAAAATTAATTATATTTTATTTTTAAACTCCCTCACAAAATTTTAGGTTTATCCCCACCAAAAAACAAAGTTAAAAGACTATAATCCATGATTTATATTTTATATAATATAGGTAAAAATTAAAATTAAATAATCAGGCTCAAATTTGTTTATATTTACCATTTTCACATTGAAATATGGTAATTAGATGTAAATATATTTAATATGTTTCTTCTCCATCACCAAATTTTATGCTTCTTCGTCAGTAAGCCACAGAGTTAAAAGACTATAAATAAATGACAAATATTTTAGGTTTTTTCTTCACCATCCCAAAGTCTTATGTTTTTTATCACTAAGCACCAAACATAATAGACTATAGTAGGTATAAAAAATTAATTATATTTTATTTTTAAACTCCATCACAAAATTTTAGGTTTATCTCCACCAAAAACCAAAGTTAAAAGACTATAATCCATGATTTATATTTTATATAATATAGGTAAAAATTAAAATTAAATAATCAGGCTCAAATTTGTTTATATTTACCATTTTCACATTGAAATATGGTAATTAGATGTAAATATATTTAATATGTTTCTTCACCATCACCAAATTTCATGCTTCTTCGTCAGTAAGCCAGAGAGTTAAAAGACTATAAATAAATGACAAATATTTTAGGTTTTTTCTTCACCATCCCAAAGTCTTATGTTTTTTTATCACTAAGCACCAAACATAATAGACTATACTAGGTGTAAAAAATTAATTATATTTTTTTTTTAAACTCCATCACAAAATTTTAGGTTTATCCCCACCAAAAACCAAAGTTAAAAGACTATAATCCATGATTTATATTTTATATAATATAGGTAAAAATTAAAATTAAATAATAAGGCTCAAATTTGTTTATATTTACCATTTTCACATTGAAATATGGTAATTAGATGTAAATATATTTAATATGTTTCTTCTCCATCACCAAATTTCATGCTTCTTCGTCAGTAAGCCACAGAGTTAAAAGACTATAAATAAATGACAAATATTTTAGGTTTTTTCTTCACCATCCCAAAGTCTTATGTTTTTTTATCACTAAGCACCAAACATAATAGACTATAGTAGGTATAAAAAATTAATTATATTTTATTTTTAAACTTCATCACAAAATTTTAGGTTTATCTCCACCAAAAAACAAAGTTAAAAGACTATAATCCATGATTTATATTTTATATAATATAGGTAAAAATTAAAATTAAATAATCAGGCTCAAATTTGTTTATATTTACCATTTTCACATTTAAATATGGTAATTAGATGTAAATATATTTAATATGTTTCTTCACCATCACCAAATTTCATGCTTCTTCGTCAGTAAGCCAGAGAGTTAAAAGACTATAAATAAATGACATATTTTAGGTTTTTTCTTCACCATCCCAAAGTCTTATGTTTTTTTATCACTAAGCACCAAACATAATAGACTATACTAGGTATAAAAAATTAATTATATTTTTTTTTTAAACTCCATCACAAAATTTTAGGTTTATCTCCACCAAAAACCAAAGTTAAAAGACTATAATCCATGATTTATATTTTATATAATATAGGTAAAAATTAAAATTAAATAATCAGGCTCAAATTTGTTTATATTTACCATTTTCACATTGAAATATGGTAATTAGATGGAAATATATTTAATATGTTTCTTCTCCATCACCAAATTTCATGCTTCTTCGTCAGTAAGCCACAGAGTTAAAAGACTATAAATAAATGACAAATATTTTAGGTTTTTTCTTCACCATCCCAAAGTCTTATGTTTTTTTATCACTAAGCACCAAACATAATAGACTATAGTAGGTATAAAAAATTAATTATATTTTATTTTTAAACTTCATCACAAAATTTTAGGTTTATCTCCACCAAAAAACAAAGTTAAAAGACTATAATCCATGATTTATATTTTATATAATATAGGTAAAAATTAAAATTAAATAATCAGGCTCAAATTTGTTTATATTTACCATTTTCTCATTGAAATATGGTAATTAGATGTAAATATATTTAATATGTTTCTTCTCCATCACCAAATTTCATGCTTCTTCGTCAGTAAGCCACAGAATTAAAAGACTATAAATAAATGACAAATATTTTAGGTTTTTTCTTCACCATCCCAAAGTCTTATGTTTTTTTATCACTAAGCACCAAACATAATAGACAATAGTAGGTATAAAAAATTAATTAATTTTTATTTTTAAACTTCCTCACAAAATTTTAGGTTTATCCCCACCAAAAACCAAAGTTAAAAGACTATAATCCATGATTTATATTTTATAAAATATAGGTAAAAATTAAAATTAAATAATCAGGCTCAAATTTGTTTATATTTACCATTTTCACATTGAAATATGGTAATTAGATGTAAATATATTTAATATGTTTCTTCTCCATCACCAAATTTCATGCTTCTTCGTTAGTAAGCCACAGAGTTAAAAGACTATAAATAAATGACAAATATTTTAGGTTTTTTCTTCACCATCCCAAAGTCTTATGTTTTTTTATCACTAAGCACCAAACATAATAGACTATAGTAGGTATAAAAAATTAATTATATTTTATTTTTAAACTCCATCACAAAATTTTAGGTTTATCTCCACCAAAAACCAAAGTTAAAAGACTATAATCCATGATTTATATTTTATATAATATAGGTAAAAATTAAAATTAAATAATCAGGCTCAAATTTGTTTATATTTACCATTTTCACATTGAAATATGGTAATTAGATGTAAATATATTTAATATGTTTCTTCTCCATCACCAAATTTCATGCTTCTTCGTCAGTAAGCCACAGAGTTAAAAGACTATAAATAAATGACAAATATTTTAGGTTTTTTCTTCACCATCCCAAAGTCTTATGTTTTTTTTATGACTAAGCACCAAAAATAATATACTATAGCAGGTATGAAAAATTAATTATATTTTATTTTTAAACTCCCTCACAAAATTTTAGGTTTATCCCCACCAAAAAACAAAGTTAAAAGACTATAATCCATGATTTATATTTTATATAATATAGGTAAAAATTAAAATTAAATAATCAGGCTCAAATTTGTTTATATTTACCATTTTCACATTGAAATATGGTAATTAGATGTAAATATATTTAATATGTTTCTTCTCCATCACCAAATTTCATGCTTCTTCGTCAGTAAGCCACAGAGTTAAAAGACTATAAATAAATGACAAATATTTTAGGTTTTTTCTTCACCATCTCAAAGTCTTATGTTTTTTTATCACTAAGCACCAAACATAATAGACTATAGCAGGTATAAAAAATTAATTATATTTTATTTTTAAACTCCATCACAAAATTTTAGGTTTATCCCCACCAAAAAACAAAGTTAAAAGACTATAATCCATGATTTATATTTTCTAAAATATAGGTGAAAATTAAAATTAAATAATCAGGCTCAAATTTGTTTATATTTACCATTTTCACATTGAAATATGGAAATTAGATGTAAGTATATTTAATATGTTTCTTCTCCATCACCAAATTTCATGCTTCTTCGTCAGTAAGCCACATAGTTAAAAGACTATAAATAAATGACAAATATTTTAAGTTTTTTTGTTCACCATCCCAAAGTCTTATGTTTTTTTTATGACTAAGCACCAAAAATAATAGACTATAGTAGGTATAAAAAATTAATTATATTTTATTTTTAAACTCCATCACAAAATTTTAGGTTTATCCCCACCAAAAAACAAAGTTAAAAGACTATAATCCATGATTTATATTTTATATAATATAGGTAAAAATTAAAATTAAATAATCAGGCTCAAATTTGTTTATGTTTACCATTTTCACATTGAAATATGGTAATTAGATGTAAATATATTTGATATGTTTCTTCTCCATCACCAAATTTCATGCTTCTTCGTCAGTAAGCAAGAGAGTTAAAAGACTGTAAATAAATGACAAATATTTTAGGTTTTTTCTTCACCATCCCAAAGTCTTATGTTTTTTAATCACTAAGCACCAAACATAATAGACTATACTAGGTATAAAAAATTAATTATATTTTTTTTTTAAACTCCATCACAAAATTTTAGGTTTATCTCCACCAAAAATCAAAGTTAAAAGACTATAATCCATGATTTATATTTTATATAATATAGGTAAAAATTAAAATTAAATAATCAAGCTCAAATTTGTTTATATTTACCATTTTCACATTGAAATATGGTAATTAGATGTAAATATATTTAATATGTTTCTTCTCCATCACCAAATTTCATGCTTCTTCGTCAGTAAGCCACAGAGTTAAAAGACTATAAATAAATGACAAATATTTTAGGTTTTTTCTTCACCATCCCAAAGTCTTATGTTTTATTATCACTAAGCACCAAACATAAGAGACTATAGCAGGTATAAAAAATTAATTATATTTTATTTTTAAACTCCCTCACAAAATTTTAGGTTTATCCCCACCAAAAAACAAAGTTAAAAGACTATAATCCATGATTTATATTTTATATAATATAGGTAAAAATTAAAATTAAATAATCAGGCTCAAATTTGTTTATATTTACCATTTTCACATTGAAATATGGTAATTAGATGTAAATATATTTAATATGTTTCTTCTCCATCACCAAATTTTATGCTTCTTCGTCAGTAAGCCACAGAGTTAAAAGACTATAAATAAATGACAAATATTTTAGGTTTTTTCTTCACCATCCCAAAGTCTTATGTTTTTTATCACTAAGCACCAAACATAATAGACTATAGTAGGTATAAAAAATTAATTATATTTTATTTTTAAACTCCATCACAAAATTTTAGGTTTATCTCCACCAAAAACCAAAGTTAAAAGACTATAATCCATGATTTATATTTTATATAATATAGGTAAAAATTAAAATTAAATAATCAGGCTCAAATTTGTTTATATTTACCATTTTCACATTGAAATATGGTAATTAGATGTAAATATATTTAATATGTTTCTTCACCATCACCAAATTTCATGCTTCTTCGTCAGTAAGCCAGAGAGTTAAAAGACTATAAATAAATGACAAATATTTTAGGTTTTTTCTTCACCATCCCAAAGTCTTATGTTTTTTTATCACTAAGCACCAAACATAATAGACTATACTAGGTGTAAAAAATTAATTATATTTTTTTTTTAAACTCCATCACAAAATTTTAGGTTTATCCCCACCAAAAACCAAAGTTAAAAGACTATAATCCATGATTTATATTTTATATAATATAGGTAAAAATTAAAATTAAATAATAAGGCTCAAATTTGTTTATATTTACCATTTTCACATTGAAATATGGTAATTAGATGTAAATATATTTAATATGTTTCTTCTCCATCACCAAATTTCATGCTTCTTCGTCAGTAAGCCACAGAGTTAAAAGACTATAAATAAATGACAAATATTTTAGGTTTTTTCTTCACCATCCCAAAGTCTTATGTTTTTTTATCACTAAGCACCAAACATAATAGACTATAGTAGGTATAAAAAATTAATTATATTTTATTTTTAAACTTCATCACAAAATTTTAGGTTTATCTCCACCAAAAAACAAAGTTAAAAGACTATAATCCATGATTTATATTTTATATAATATAGGTAAAAATTAAAATTAAATAATCAGGCTCAAATTTGTTTATATTTACCATTTTCACATTTAAATATGGTAATTAGATGTAAATATATTTAATATGTTTCTTCACCATCACCAAATTTCATGCTTCTTCGTCAGTAAGCCAGAGAGTTAAAAGACTATAAATAAATGACATATTTTAGGTTTTTTCTTCACCATCCCAAAGTCTTATGTTTTTTTATCACTAAGCACCAAACATAATAGACTATACTAGGTATAAAAAATTAATTATATTTTTTTTTTAAACTCCATCACAAAATTTTAGGTTTATCTCCACCAAAAACCAAAGTTAAAAGACTATAATCCATGATTTATATTTTATATAATATAGGTAAAAATTAAAATTAAATAATCAGGCTCAAATTTGTTTATATTTACCATTTTCACATTGAAATATGGTAATTAGATGGAAATATATTTAATATGTTTCTTCTCCATCACCAAATTTCATGCTTCTTCGTCAGTAAGCCACAGAGTTAAAAGACTATAAATAAATGACAAATATTTTAGGTTTTTTCTTCACCATCCCAAAGTCTTATGTTTTTTTATCACTAAGCACCAAACATAATAGACTATAGTAGGTATAAAAAATTAATTATATTTTATTTTTAAACTTCATCACAAAATTTTAGGTTTATCTCCACCAAAAAACAAAGTTAAAAGACTATAATCCATGATTTATATTTTATATAATATAGGTAAAAATTAAAATTAAATAATCAGGCTCAAATTTGTTTATATTTACCATTTTCACATTGAAATATGGTAATTAGATGTAAATATATTTAATATTTTTCTTCTCCATCACCAAATTTCATGCTTCTTCGTCAGTAAGCCAGAGAGTTAAAAGACTATAAATAAATGACAAATATTTTAGGTTTTTTCTTCACCAACCCAAAGTCTTATGTTTTTTTATCACTAAGCACCAAACATAATAGACTATGCTAGGTATAAAAAATTAATTATATATTTTTTTTAAACTCCATCACAAAATTTTAGGTTTATCTCCACCAAAAATCAAAGTTAAAAGACTATAATCCATGATTTATATTTTATATAATATAGGTAAAAATTAAAATTAAATAATCAGGCTCAAATTTGTTTATATTTACCATTTTCACATTGAAATATGGTAATTAGATGTAAATATATTTAATATGTTTCTTCTCCATCACCAAATTTCATGCTTCTTCGTCAGTAAGCCACAGAGTTAAAAGACTATAAATAAATGACAAATATTTTAGGTTTTTTCTTCACCATCCCAAAGTCTTATGTTTTTTTATCACTAAGCACCAAACATAATAGACTATAGTAGGTATAAAAAATTAATTATATTTTATTTTTAAACTTCATCACAAAATTTTAGGTTTATCTCCACCAAAAAACAAAGTTAAAAGACTATAATCCATGATTTATATTTTATATAATATAGGTAAAAATTAAAATTAAATAATCAGGCTCAAATTTGTTTATATTTACCATTTTTACATTGAAATATGGTAATTAGATGTAAATATATTTAATATTTTTCTTCTCCATCACCAAATTTCATGCTTCTTCGTCAGTAATCCAGAGAGTTAAAAGACTATAAATAAATGACAAATATTTTAGGTTTTTTCTTCACCATCCCAAAGTCTTATGTTTTTTTATCACTAAGCACCAAACATAATAGACTATACTAGGTATAAAAAATTAATTATATTTTTTTTTTAAACTCCATCACAAAATTTTAGGTTTATCTCCACCAAAAATCAAAGTTAAAAGACTATAATCCATGATTTATATTTTATATAATATAGGTAAAAATTAAAATTAAATAATCAGGCTCAAATTTGTTTATATTTACCATTTTCACATTGAAATATGGTAATTAGATGTAAATATATTTAATATGTTTCTTCTCCATCACCAAATTTCATGCTTCTTCGTCAGTAAGCCACAGAGTTAAAAGACTATAAATAAATGACAAATATTTTAGGTTTTTTCTTCACCATCCCAAAGTCTTATGTTTTTTATCACTAAGCACCAAACGTAATAGACTATAGTAGGTATAAAAAATTAATTATATTTTATTTTTAAACTCCATCACAAAATTTTAGGTTTATCCCCACCAAAAACCAGAGTTAAAAGACTATAATCCATGATTTATATTTTATATAATATAGGTAAAAATTAAAATTAAATAATCAGGCTCAAATTTGTTTATATTTACCATTTTCACATTGAAATATGGTAATTAGATGTAAATATATTTAATATGTTTCTTCTCCATCACCAAATTTCATGCTTCTTCGTCAGTAAGCCACATAGTTAAAAGACTATAAATAAATGACAAATATTTTAGGTTTTTTCTTCACCATCCCAAAGTCTTATGTTTTTTATCACTAAGCACCAAAAATAATATACTATAGCAGGTATAAAAAATTAATTAAATTTTATTTTTAAACTTCCTCACAAAATTTTAGGTTTATCCCCACCAAAAAACAAAGTTAAAAGACTATAATCCATGATTTATATTTTATAAAATATAGGTAAAAATTAAAATTAAATAATCAGGCTCAAATTTGTTTATATTTACCATTTTCACATTGAAATATGGTAATTAGATGTAAATATATTTAATATGTTTCTTCTCCATCACCAAATTTCATGCTTCTTCGTCAGTAAGCCACAGAGTTAAAAGACTATAAATAAATGACAAATATTTTAGGTTTTTTCTTCACCATCCCAAAGTCTTATGTTTTTTTATCACTAAGCACCAAACATAATAGACTATAGTAGGTATAAAAAATTAATTATATTTTATTTTTAAACTCCATCAAATAATTTTAGGTTTATCCCCACCAAAAAACAAAGTTAAAAGACTATAATCCATGATTTATATTTTATAAAATATAGGTAAAAATTAAAATTAAATAATCAGGCTCAAATTTGTTTATATTTACCATTTTCACATTGAAATATGGTAATTAGATGTAAATATATTTAATATGTTTCTTCTCCATCACCAAATTTCATGCTTCTTCGTCCGTAAGCCACAGAGTTAAAAGACTATAAATAAATGACAAATATTTTAGGTTTTTTCTTCACCATCCCAAAGTCTTATGTTTTTTTATCACTAAGCACCAAACATAATAGACTATAGTAGGTATAAAAAATTAATTATATTTTATTTTTAAACTCCATCACAAAATTTTAGGTTTATCTCCACCAAAAACCAAAGTTAAAAGACTATAATCCATGATTTATATTTTATATAATATAGGTAAAAATTAAAATTAAATAATCAAGCTCAAATTTGTTTATATTTACCATTTTCACATTGAAATATGGTAATTAGATGTAAATATATTTAATATGTTTCTTCTCCATCACCAAATTTCATGCTTCTTCGTCCGTAAGCCACAAAGTTAAAAGACTATAAATAAATGACAAATATTTTAGGTTTTTTCTTCACCATCCCAAAGTCTTATGTTTTTTTATCACTAAGCACCAAACATAATAGACTATAGTAGGTATAAAAAATTAATTATATTTTATTTTTAAACTCCATCACAAAATTTTAGGTTTATCTCCACCAAAAACCAAAGTTAAAAGACTATAATCCATGATTTATATTTTATATAATATAGGTAAAAATTAAAATTAAATAATCAGGCTCAAATTTGTTTATATTTACCATTTTCACATTGAAATATGGTAATTAGATGTAAATATATTTAATATGTTTCTTCTCCATCACCAAATTTTATGCTTCTTCGTCAGTAAGCCACAGAGTTAAAAGACTATAAATAAATGACAAATATTTTAGGTTTTTTCTTCACCATCCCAAAGTCTTATGTTTTTTATCACTAAGCACCAAACATAATAGACTATAGTAGGTATAAAAAATTAATTATATTTTATTTTTAAACTCCATCACAAAATTTTAGGTTTATCTCCACCAAAAACCAAAGTTAAAAGACTATAATCCATGATTTATATTTTATATAATATAGGTAAAAATTAAAATTAAATAATCAGGCTCAAATTTGTTTATATTTACCATTTTCACATTGAAATATGGTAATTAGATGTAAATATATTTAATATGTTTCTTCACCATCACCAAATTTCATGCTTCTTCGTCAGTAAGCCAGAGAGTTAAAAGACTATAAATAAATGACAAATATTTTAGGTTTTTTCTTCACCATCCCAAAGTCTTATGTTTTTTTATCACTAAGCACCAAACATAATAGACTATACTAGGTGTAAAAAATTAATTATATTTTTTTTTTAAACTCCATCACAAAATTTTAGGTTTATCCCCACCAAAAACCAAAGTTAAAAGACTATAATCCATGATTTATATTTTATATAATATAGGTAAAAATTAAAATTAAATAATAAGGCTCAAATTTGTTTATATTTACCATTTTCACATTGAAATATGGTAATTAGATGTAAATATATTTAATATGTTTCTTCTCCATCACCAAATTTCATGCTTCTTCGTCAGTAAGCCACAGAGTTAAAAGACTATAAATAAATGACAAATATTTTAGGTTTTTTCTTCACCATCCCAAAGTCTTATGTTTTTTTATCACTAAGCACCAAACATAATAGACTATAGTAGGTATAAAAAATTAATTATATTTTATTTTTAAACTTCATCACAAAATTTTAGGTTTATCTCCACCAAAAAACAAAGTTAAAAGACTATAATCCATGATTTATATTTTATATAATATAGGTAAAAATTAAAATTAAATAATCAGGCTCAAATTTGTTTATATTTACCATTTTCACATTTAAATATGGTAATTAGATGTAAATATATTTAATATGTTTCTTCACCATCACCAAATTTCATGCTTCTTCGTCAGTAAGCCAGAGAGTTAAAAGACTATAAATAAATGACATATTTTAGGTTTTTTCTTCACCATCCCAAAGTCTTATGTTTTTTTATCACTAAGCACCAAACATAATAGACTATACTAGGTATAAAAAATTAATTATATTTTTTTTTTAAACTCCATCACAAAATTTTAGGTTTATCTCCACCAAAAACCAAAGTTAAAAGACTATAATCCATGATTTATATTTTATATAATATAGGTAAAAATTAAAATTAAATAATCAGGCTCAAATTTGTTTATATTTACCATTTTCACATTGAAATATGGTAATTAGATGGAAATATATTTAATATGTTTCTTCTCCATCACCAAATTTCATGCTTCTTCGTCAGTAAGCCACAGAGTTAAAAGACTATAAATAAATGACAAATATTTTAGGTTTTTTCTTCACCATCCCAAAGTCTTATGTTTTTTTATCACTAAGCACCAAACATAATAGACTATAGTAGGTATAAAAAATTAATTATATTTTATTTTTAAACTTCATCACAAAATTTTAGGTTTATCTCCACCAAAAAACAAAGTTAAAAGACTATAATCCATGATTTATATTTTATATAATATAGGTAAAAATTAAAATTAAATAATCAGGCTCAAATTTGTTTATATTTACCATTTTCACATTGAAATATGGTAATTAGATGTAAATATATTTAATATTTTTCTTCTCCATCACCAAATTTCATGCTTCTTCGTCAGTAAGCCAGAGAGTTAAAAGACTATAAATAAATGACAAATATTTTAGGTTTTTTCTTCACCAACCCAAAGTCTTATGTTTTTTTATCACTAAGCACCAAACATAATAGACTATGCTAGGTATAAAAAATTAATTATATATTTTTTTTAAACTCCATCACAAAATTTTAGGTTTATCTCCACCAAAAATCAAAGTTAAAAGACTATAATCCATGATTTATATTTTATATAATATAGGTAAAAATTAAAATTAAATAATCAGGCTCAAATTTGTTTATATTTACCATTTTCACATTGAAATATGGTAATTAGATGTAAATATATTTAATATGTTTCTTCTCCATCACCAAATTTCATGCTTCTTCGTCAGTAAGCCACAGAGTTAAAAGACTATAAATAAATGACAAATATTTTAGGTTTTTTCTTCACCATCCCAAAGTCTTATGTTTTTTTATCACTAAGCACCAAACATAATAGACTATAGTAGGTATAAAAAATTAATTATATTTTATTTTTAAACTTCATCACAAAATTTTAGGTTTATCTCCACCAAAAAACAAAGTTAAAAGACTATAATCCATGATTTATATTTTATATAATATAGGTAAAAATTAAAATTAAATAATCAGGCTCAAATTTGTTTATATTTACCATTTTTACATTGAAATATGGTAATTAGATGTAAATATATTTAATATTTTTCTTCTCCATCACCAAATTTCATGCTTCTTCGTCAGTAATCCAGAGAGTTAAAAGACTATAAATAAATGACAAATATTTTAGGTTTTTTCTTCACCATCCCAAAGTCTTATGTTTTTTTATCACTAAGCACCAAACATAATAGACTATACTAGGTATAAAAAATTAATTATATTTTTTTTTTAAACTCCATCACAAAATTTTAGGTTTATCTCCACCAAAAATCAAAGTTAAAAGACTATAATCCATGATTTATATTTTATATAATATAGGTAAAAATTAAAATTAAATAATCAGGCTCAAATTTGTTTATATTTACCATTTTCACATTGAAATATGGTAATTAGATGTAAATATATTTAATATGTTTCTTCTCCATCACCAAATTTCATGCTTCTTCGTCAGTAAGCCACAGAGTTAAAAGACTATAAATAAATGACAAATATTTTAGGTTTTTTCTTCACCATCCCAAAGTCTTATGTTTTTTATCACTAAGCACCAAACGTAATAGACTATAGTAGGTATAAAAAATTAATTATATTTTATTTTTAAACTCCATCACAAAATTTTAGGTTTATCCCCACCAAAAACCAGAGTTAAAAGACTATAATCCATGATTTATATTTTATATAATATAGGTAAAAATTAAAATTAAATAATCAGGCTCAAATTTGTTTATATTTACCATTTTCACATTGAAATATGGTAATTAGATGTAAATATATTTAATATGTTTCTTCTCCATCACCAAATTTCATGCTTCTTCGTCAGTAAGCCACATAGTTAAAAGACTATAAATAAATGACAAATATTTTAGGTTTTTTCTTCACCATCCCAAAGTCTTATGTTTTTTATCACTAAGCACCAAAAATAATATACTATAGCAGGTATAAAAAATTAATTAAATTTTATTTTTAAACTTCCTCACAAAATTTTAGGTTTATCCCCACCAAAAAACAAAGTTAAAAGACTATAATCCATGATTTATATTTTATAAAATATAGGTAAAAATTAAAATTAAATAATCAGGCTCAAATTTGTTTATATTTACCATTTTCACATTGAAATATGGTAATTAGATGTAAATATATTTAATATGTTTCTTCTCCATCACCAAATTTCATGCTTCTTCGTCAGTAAGCCACAGAGTTAAAAGACTATAAATAAATGACAAATATTTTAGGTTTTTTCTTCACCATCCCAAAGTCTTATGTTTTTTTATCACTAAGCACCAAACATAATAGACTATAGTAGGTATAAAAAATTAATTATATTTTATTTTTAAACTCCATCAAATAATTTTAGGTTTATCCCCACCAAAAAACAAAGTTAAAAGACTATAATCCATGATTTATATTTTATAAAATATAGGTAAAAATTAAAATTAAATAATCAGGCTCAAATTTGTTTATATTTACCATTTTCACATTGAAATATGGTAATTAGATGTAAATATATTTAATATGTTTCTTCTCCATCACCAAATTTCATGCTTCTTCGTCCGTAAGCCACAGAGTTAAAAGACTATAAATAAATGACAAATATTTTAGGTTTTTTCTTCACCATCCCAAAGTCTTATGTTTTTTTATCACTAAGCACCAAACATAATAGACTATAGTAGGTATAAAAAATTAATTATATTTTATTTTTAAACTCCATCACAAAATTTTAGGTTTATCTCCACCAAAAACCAAAGTTAAAAGACTATAATCCATGATTTATATTTTATATAATATAGGTAAAAATTAAAATTAAATAATCAAGCTCAAATTTGTTTATATTTACCATTTTCACATTGAAATATGGTAATTAGATATAAATATATTTAATATGTTTCTTCTCCATCACCAAATTTCATGCTTCTTCGTCAGTAAGCCACAAAGTTAAAAGACTATAAATAAATGACAAATATTTTAGGTTTTTTCTTCACCATCCCAAAGTCTTATGTTTTTTTATCACTAAGCACCAAACATAATAGACTATAGTAGGTATAAAAAATTAATTATATTTTATTTTTAAACTCCATCACAAAATTTTAGGTTTATCTCCACCAAAAACCAAAGTTAAAAGACTATAATCCATGATTTATATTTTATATAATATAGGTAAAAATTAAAATTAAATAATCAGGCTCAAATTTGTTTATATTTACCATTTTCACATTGAAATATGGTAATTAGATGTAAATATATTTAATATGTTTCTTCTCCATCACCAAATTTCATGCTTCTTCGTCAGTAAGCCACAGAGTTAAAAGACTATAAATAAATGACAAATATTTTAGGTTTTTTCTTCACCATCCCAAAGTCTTATGTTTTTTTATCACTAAGCACCAAACATAATAGACTATATTAGGTATAAAAAATTAATTATATTTTATTTTTAAACTCCATCACATAATTTTAGGTTTATCTCCACCAAAAACCAAAGTTAAAAGACTATAATCCATGATTTATATTTTATATAATATAGGTAAAAATTAAAATTAAATAATCAGGCTCAAATTTGTTTATATTTACCATTTTCACATTGAAATATGGTAATTAGATGTAAATATATTTAATATGTTTCTTCTCCATCACCAAATTTCATGCTTCTTCGTCAGTAAGCCACAAAGTTAAAAGACTATAAATAAATGACAAATATTTTAGGTTTTTTCTTCACAATCCCAAAGTCTTATGTTTTTTATCACTAAGCACCAAACATAATAGACTATAGTAGGTATAAAAAATTAATTATATTTTATTTTTAAACTCCATCACAAAATTTTAGGTTTATCCCCACCAAAAAACAAAGTTAAAAGACTATAATCCATGATTTATATTTTATATAATATAGGTAAAAATTAAAATTAAATAATCAGGCTCAAATTTGTTTATATTTACCATTTTCACATTGAAATATGGTAATTAGATGTAAATATATTTAATATGTTTCTTCTCCATCACCAAATTTCATGCTTCTTCGTCAGTAAGCCACAGAGTTAAAAGACTATAAATAAATGACAAATATTTTAGGTTTTTTCTTCACCATCCCAAAGTCTTATGTTTTTTATCACTAAGCACCAAACATAATAGACTATAGTAGGTATAAAAAATTAATTATATTTTATTTTTAAACTCCATCACAAAATTTTAGGTTTATCCCCACCAAAAAACAAAGTTAAAAGACTATAATCCATGATTTATACTTTATAAAATATAGGTAAAAATTAAAATTAAATAATCAGGCTCAAATATGTTTATATTTACCATTTTCACATTGAAATATGGTAATTAGATATAAATATATTTAATATGTTTCTTCTCCATCACCAAATTTCATGCTTCTTCGTCAGTAAGCCACAAAGTTAAAAGACTATAAATAAATGACAAATATTTTAGGTTTTTTCTTCACCATCCCAAAGTCTTATGTTTTTTTATCACTAAGCACCAAACATAATAGACTATATTAGGTATAAAAAATTAATTATATTTTATTTTTAAACTCCATCACAAAATTTTAGGTTTATCTCCACCAAAAACCAAAGTTAAAAGACTATAATCCATGATTTATATTTTATATAATATAGGTAAAAATTAAAATTAAATAATCAAGCTCAAATTTGTTTATATTTACCATTTTCACATTGAAATATGGTAATTAGATATAAATATATTTAATATGTTTCTTCTCCATCACCAAATTTCATGCTTCTTCGTCAGTAAGCCACAAAGTTAAAAGACTATAAATAAATGACAAAAATTTTAGGTTTTTTCTTCACCATCCCAAAGTCTTATGTTTTTTTATCACTAAGCACCAAACATAATAGACTATAGTAGGTATAAAAAATTAATTATATTTTATTTTTAAACTCCATCACATAATTTTAGGTTTATCTCCACCAAAAACCAAAGTTAAAAGACTATAATCCATGATTTATATTTTATATAATATAGGTAAAAATTAAAATTAAATAATCAGGCTCAAATTTGTTTATATTTACCATTTTCACATTGAAATATGGTAATTAGATATAAATATATTTAATATGTTTCTTCTCCATCACCAAATTTCATGCTTCTTCGTCAGTAAGCCACAAAGTTAAAAGACTATAAATAAATGACAAATATTTTAGGTTTTTTCTTCACCATCCCAAAGTCTTATGTTTTTTTATCACTAAGCACCAAACATAATAGACTATATTAGGTATAAAAAATTAATTATATTTTATTTTTAAACTCCATCACAAAATTTTAGGTTTATCTCCACCAAAAACCAAAGTTAAAAGACTATAATCCATGATTTATATTTTATATAATATAGGTAAAAATTAAAATTAAATAATCAAGCTCAAATTTGTTTATATTTACCATTTTCACATTGAAATATGGTAATTAGATATAAATATATTTAATATGTTTCTTCTCCATCACCAAATTTCATGCTTCTTCGTCAGTAAGCCACAAAGTTAAAAGACTATAAATAAATGACAAAAATTTTAGGTTTTTTCTTCACCATCCCAAAGTCTTATGTTTTTTTATCACTAAGCACCAAACATAATAGACTATAGTAGGTATAAAAAATTAATTATATTTTATTTTTAAACTCCATCACATAATTTTAGGTTTATCTCCACCAAAAACCAAAGTTAAAAGACTATAATCCATGATTTATATTTTATATAATATAGGTAAAAATTAAAATTAAATAATCAGGCTCAAATTTGTTTATATTTACCATTTTCACATTGAAATATGGTAATTAGATGTAAATATATTTAATATGTTTCTTCTCATTCACCAAATTTCATGCTTCTTCGTCAGTAAGCCACAGAGTTAAAAGACTATAAATAAATGACAAATATTTTAGGTTTTTTCTTCACCATCCCAAAGTCTTATGTTTTTTTATCACTAAGCACCAAACATAATAGACTATATTAGGTATAAAAAATTAATTATAATTTATTTTTAAACTCCGTCACAAAATTTTAGGTTTATCTCCACCAAAAACCAAAGTTAAAAGACTATAATCCATGATTTATATTTTATATAATATAGGTAAAAATTAAAATTAAATAATCAGGCTCAAATTTGTTTATATTTACCAGTTTCACATTGAAATATGGTAATTAGATGTAAATATATTTAATATGTTTCTTCTCCATCACCAAATTTCATGCTTCTTCGTCAGTAAGCCACAGAGTTAAAAGACTATAAATAAATGACAAATATTTTAGGTTTTTTCTTCACCATCCCAAAGTCTTATGTTTTTTATCACTAAGCACCAAACATAATAGACTATAGTAGGTATAAAAAATTAATTATATTTTATTTTTAAACTCCATCACAAAATTTTAGGTTTATCCCCACCAAAAAACAAAGTTAAAAGACTATAATCCATGATTTATATTTTATATAATATAGGTAAAAATTAAAATTAAATAATCAGGCTCAAATTTGTTTATATTTACCATTTTCACATTGAAATATGGTAATTAGATGTAAATATATTTAATATGTTTCTTCTCCATCACCAAATTTCATGCTTCTTCGTCAGTAAGCCACAGAGTTAAAAGACTATAAATAAATGACAAATATTTTAGGTTTTTTCTTCACCATCCCAAAGTCTTATGTTTTTTATCACTAAGCACCAAACATAATAGACTATAGTAGGTATAAAAAATTAATTATATTTTATTTTTAAACTCCATCACAAAATTTTAGGTTTATCCCCACCAAAAAACAAAGTTAAAAGACTATAATCCATGATTTATACTTTATAAAATATAGGTAAAAATTAAAATTAAATAATCAGGCTCAAATTTGTTTATATTTACCATTTTCACATTGAAATATGGTAATTAGATATAAATATATTTAATATGTTTCTTCTCCATCACCAAATTTCATGCTTCTTCGTCAGTAAGCCACAAAGTTAAAAGACTATAAATAAATGACAAATATTTTAGGTTTTTTCTTCACCATCCCAAAGTCTTATGTTTTTCTATCACTAAGCACCAAACATAATAGACTATATTAGGTATAAAAAATTAATTATAATTTATTTTTAAACTCCGTCACAAAATTTTAGGTTTATCTCCACCAAAAACCAAAGTTAAAAGACTATAATCCATGATTTATATTTTATATAATATAGGTAAAAATTAAAATTAAATAATCAGGCTCAAATTTGTTTATATTTACCAGTTTCACATTGAAATATGGTAATTAGATGTAAATATATTTAATATGTTTCTTCTCCATCACCAAATTTCATGCTTCTTCGTCAGTAAGCCACAGAGTTAAAAGACTATAAATAAATGACAAATATTTTAGGTTTTTTCTTCACCATCCCAAAGTCTTATGTTTTTTATCACTAAGCACCAAACATAATAGACTATAGTAGGTATAAAAAATTAATTATATTTTATTTTTAAACTCCATCACAAAATTTTAGGTTTATCCCCACCAAAAAACAAAGTTAAAAGACTATAATCCATGATTTATATTTTATATAATATAGGTAAAAATTAAAATTAAATAATCAGGCTCAAATTTGTTTATATTTACCATTTTCACATTGAAATATGGTAATTAGATGTAAATATATTTAATATGTTTCTTCTCCATCACCAAATTTCATGCTTCTTCGTCAGTAAGCCACAGAGTTAAAAGACTATAAATAAATGACAAATATTTTAGGTTTTTTCTTCACCATCCCAAAGTCTTATGTTTTTTATCACTAAGCACCAAACATAATAGACTATAGTAGGTATAAAAAATTAATTATATTTTATTTTTAAACTCCATCACAAAATTTTAGGTTTATCCCCACCAAAAAACAAAGTTAAAAGACTATAATCCATGATTTATACTTTATAAAATATAGGTAAAAATTAAAATTAAATAATCAGGCTCAAATTTGTTTATATTTACCATTTTCACATTGAAATATGGTAATTAGATATAAATATATTTAATATGTTTCTTCTCCATCACCAAATTTCATGCTTCTTCGTCAGTAAGCCACAAAGTTAAAAGACTATAAATAAATGACAAATATTTTAGGTTTTTTCTTCACCATCCCAAAGTCTTATGTTTTTTTATCACTAAGCACCAAACATAATAGACTATAGTAGGTATAAAGAATTAATTATATTTTATTTTTAAACTTCCTCACAAAATTTTAGGTTTATCCCCACTAAAAAACAAAGTTAAAAGACTATAATCCATGATTTATATTTTATAAAATGTAGGTAAAAATTAAAATTAAATAATCAGGCTCAAATTTGTTTATATTTACCATTTTCACATTGAAATATGGTAATTAGATGTAAATATATTTAATATGTTTCTTCTCCATCACCAAATTTCATGCTTCTTCGTCAGTAAGCCACAGAGTTAAAAGACTATAAATAAATGACAAATATTTTAGGTTTTTTCTTCACCATCCCAAAGTCTTATGTTTTTTATCACTAAGCACCAAACATAATAGACTATAGTAGGTATAAAAAATTAATTATATTTTATTTTTAAACTCCATCACATAATTTTAGGTTTATCTCCACCAAAAACCAAAGTTAAAGGACTATAATCCATGATTTATATTTTATATAATATAGGTAAAAATTAAAATTAAATAATCAGGCTCAAATTTGTTTATATTTACCATTTTCACATTGAAATATGGTAATTAGATGTAAATATATTTAATATGTTTCTTCTCCATCACCAAATTTCATGCTTCTTCGTCAGTAAGCCACAGAGTTAAAAGACTATAAATAAATGACAAATATTTTAGGTTTTTTCTTCACCATCCCAAAGTCTTATGTTTTTTATCACTAAGCACCAAACATAATAGACTATAGTAGGTATAAAAAATTAATTATATTTTATTTTTAAACTCCATCACAAAATTTTAGGTTTATCCCCACCAAAAAACAAAGTTAAAAGACTATAATCCATGATTTATACTTTATAAAATATAGGTAAAAATTAAAATTAAATAATCAGGCTCAAATTTGTTTATATTTACCATTTTCACATTGAAATATGGTAATTAGATATAAATATATTTAATATGTTTGTTCTCCATCACCAAATTTCATGCTTCTTCGTCAGTAAGCCACAAAGTTAAAAGACTATAAATAAATGACAAATATTTTAGGTTTTTTCTTGACCATCCCAAAGTCTTATGTTTTTTTATCACTAAGCACCAAACATAATAGACTATATTAGGTATAAAAAATTAATTATATTTTATTTTTAAACTCCATCACAAAATTTTAGGTTTATCTCCACCAAAAACCAAAGTTAAAAGACTATAATCCATGATTTATATTTTATATAATATAGGTAAAAATTAAAATTAAATAATCAAGCTCAAATTTGTTTATATTTACCATTTTCACATTGAAATATGGTAATTAGATATAAATATATTTAATATGTTTCTTCTCCATCACCAAATTTCATGCTTCTTCGTCAGTAAGCCACAAAGTTAAAAGACTATAAATAAATGACAAATATTTTAAGTTTTTTCTTCACCATCCCAAAGTCTTATGTTTTTTTATCACTAAGCACCAAACATAATAGACTATATTAGGTATAAAAAATTAATTATATTTTATTTTTAAACTCCATAACATAATTTTAGGTTTATCTCCACCAAAAACCAAAGTTAAAAGACTATAATCCATGATTTATATTTTATATAATATAGGTAAAAATTAAAATTAAATAATCAGGCTCAAATTTGTTTATATTTACCATTTTCACATTGAAATATGGTAATTAGATGTAAATATATTTAATATGTTTCTTCTCATTCACCAAATTTCATGCTTCTTCGTCAGTAAGCCACAGAGTTAAAAGACTATAAATAAATGACAAATATTTTAGGTTTTTTCTTCACCATCCCAAAGTCTTATGTTTTTTTATCACTAAGCACCAAACATAATAGACTATATTAGGTATAAAAAATTAATTATAATTTATTTTTAAACTCCGTCACAAAATTTTAGGTTTATCTCCACCAAAAACCAAAGTTAAAAGACTATAATCTATGATTTATATTTTATATAATATAGGTAAAAATTAAAATTAAATAATCAGGCTCAAATTTGTTTATATTTACCATTTTCACATTGAAATATGGTAATTAGATGTAAATATATTTAATATGTTTCTTCTCCATCACCAAATTTCATGCTTCTTCGTCAGTAAGCCACAAAGTTAAAAGACTATAAATAAATGACAAATATTTTAGGTTTTTTCTTCACCATCCCAAAGTCTTATGTTTTTTATCACTAAGCACCAAACATAATAGACTATAGTAGGTATAAAAAATTAATTATATTTTATTTTTAAACTCCATCACAAAATTTTAGGTTTATCCCCACCAAAAAACAAAGTTAAAAGACTATAATCCATGATTTATACTTTATAAAATATAGGTAAAAATTAAAATTAAATAATCAGGCTCAAATTTGTTTATATTTACCATTTTCACATTGAAATATGGTAATTAGATATAAATATATTTAATATGTTTCTTCTCCATCACCAAATTTCATGCTTCTTCGTCAGTAAGCCACAAAGTTAAAAGACTATAAATAAATGACAAATATTTTAGGTTTTTTCTTCACCATCCCAAAGTCTTATGTTTTTTTATCACTAAGCACCAAACATAATAGACTATAGTAGGTATAAAAAATTAATTATATTTTATTTTTAAACTTCCTCACAAAATTTTAGGTTTATCCCCACCAAAAAACAAAGTTAAAAGACTATAATCCATGATTTATATTTTATAAAATATAGGTAAAAATTAAAATTAAATAATCAGGCTCAAATTTGTTTATATTTACCATTTTCACATTGAAATATGGTAATTAGATGTAAATATATTTAATATGTTTCTTCTCATTCACCAAATTTCATGCTTCTTCGTCAGTAAGCCACAGAGTTAAAAGACTATAAATAAATGACAAATATTTTAGGTTTTTTCTTCACCATCCCAAAGTCTTATGTTTTTTTATCACTAAGCACCAAACATAATAAACTATATTAGGTATAAAAAATTAATTATAATTTATTTTTAAACTCCGTCACAAAATTTTAGGTTTATCTCCACCAAAAACCAAAGTTAAAAGACTATAATCTATGATTTATATTTTATATAATATAGGTAAAAATTAAAATTAAATAATCAGGCTCAAATTTGTTTATATTTACCATTTTCACATTGAAATATGGTAATTAGATGTAAATATATTTAATATGTTTCTTCTCCATCACCAAATTTCATGCTTCTTCGTCAGTAAGCCACAAAGTTAAAAGACTATAAATAAATGACAAATATTTTAGGTTTTTTCTTCACCATCCCAAAGTCTTATGTTTTTTATCACTAAGCACCAAACATAATAGACTATAGTAGGTATAAAAAATTAATTATATTTTATTTTTAAACTCCATCACAAAATTTTAGGTTTATCCCCACCAAAAAACAAAGTTAAAAGACTATAATCCATGATTTATACTTTATAAAATATAGGTAAAAATTAAAATTAAATAATCAGGCTCAAATTTGTTTATATTTACCATTTTCACATTGAAATATGGTAATTAGATATAAATATATTTAATATGTTTCTTCTCCATCACCAAATTTCATGCTTCTTCGTCAGTAAGCCACAAAGTTAAGAGACTATAAATAAATGACAAATATTTTAGGTTTTTTCTTCACCATCCCAAAGTCTTATATTTTTTTATCACTAAGCACCAAACATAATAGACTATAGTAGGTATAAAAAATTAATTATATTTTATTTTTAAACTTCCTCACAAAATTTTAGGTTTATCCCCACCAAAAAACAAAGTTAAAAGACTATAATCCATGATTTATATTTTATAAAATATAGGTAAAAATTAAAATTAAATAATCAGGCTCAAATTTGTTTATATTTACCATTTTCACATTGAAATATGGTAATTAGATGTAAATATAATTAATATGTTTCTTCTCCATCACCAAATTTCATGCTTCTTCGTCAGTAAGCCACAGAGTTAAAAGACTATAAATAAATGACAAATATTTTAGGTTTTTTCTTCACCATCCCAAAGTCTTATGTTTTTTTATCACTAAGCACCAAACATAATAGACTATATTAGGTATAAAAAATTAATTATAATTTATTTTTAAACTCCGTCACAAAATTTTAGGTTTATCTCCACCAAAAACCAAAGTTAAAAGACTATAATCCATGATTTATATTTTATATAATATAGGTAAAAATTAAAATTAAATAATCAGGCTCAAATTTGTTTATATTTACCATTTTCACATTGAAATATGGTAATTAGATGTAAATATATTTAATATGTTTCTTCTCCATCACCAAATTTCATGCTTCTTCGTCAGTAAGCCACAAAGTTAAAAGACTATAAATAAATGACAAATATTTTAGGTTTTTTCTTCACCATCCCAAAGTCTTATGTTTTTTATCACTAAGCACCAAACATAATAGACTATAGTAGGTATAAAAAATTAATTATATTTTATTTTTAAACTCCATCACAAAATTTTAGGTTTATCCCCACCAAAAAACAAAGTTAAAAGACTATAATCCATGATTTATATTTTATATAATATAGGTAAAAATTAAAATTAAATAATCAGGCTCAAATTTGTTTATATTTACCATTTTCACATTGAAATATGGTAATTAGATGTAAATATATTTAATATGTTTCTTCTCCATCACCAAATTTCATGCTTCTTCGTCAGTAAGCCACAGAGTTAAAAGACTATAAATAAATGACAAATATTTTAGGTTTCTTCTTCACCATCCCAAAGTCTTATGTTTTTTATATGACTAAGCCCCAAACATAATAGACTATAGTAGGTATAAAAAATTAATTATATTTTATTTTTAAACTCCATCACAAAATTTTAGGTTTATCCCCACCAAAAAACAAAGTTAAAAGACTATAATCCATGATTTATACTTTATAAAATATAGGTAAAAATTAAAATTAAATAATCAGGCTCAAATTTGTTTATATTTACCATTTTCACATTGAAATATGGTAATTAGATATAAATATATTTAATATGTTTCTTCTCCATCACCAAATTTCATGCTTCTTCGTCAGTAAGCCACAAAGTTAAAAGACTATAAATAAGTGACAAATATTTTAGGTTTTTTCTTCACCATCCCAAAGTCTTATGTTTTTTTATCACTAATCACCAAACATAATAGACTATAGTAGGTATAAAAAATTAATTATATTTTATTTTTAAACTTCCTCACAAAATTTTAGGTTTATCCCCACCAAAAAACAAAGTTAAAAGACTATAATCCATGATTTATATTTTATAAAATATAGGTAAAAATTAAAATTAAATAATCAGGCTCAAATTTGTTTATATTTACCATTTTCACATTGAAATATGGTAATTAGATGTAAATATATTTAATATGTTTCTTCTCCATCACCAAATTTCATGCTTCTTCGTCAGTAAGCCACAGAGTTAAAAGACTATAAATAAATGACAAATATTTTAGGTTTTTTCTTCACCATCCCAAAGTCTTATGTTTTTTTATCACTAAGCACCAAACATAATAGACTATAGTAGGTATAAAAAATTAATTATATTTTATTTTTAAACTCCATCACATAATTTTAGGTTTATCTCAACCAAAAACCAAAGTTAAAAGACTATAATCCATGATTTATATTTTATATAATATAGGTAAAAATTAAAATTAAATAATCAGGCTCAAATTTGTTTATATTTACCATTTTCACATTGAAATATGGTAATTAGATGTAAATATATTTAATATGTTTCTTCTCATTCACCAAATTTCATGCTTCTTCGTCAGTAAGCCACAGAGTTAAAAGACTATAAATAAATGACAAATATTTTAGGTTTTTTCTTCACCATCCCAAAGTCTTATGTTTTTTTATCACTAAGCACCAAACATAATAGACTATATTAGGTATAAAAAATTAATTATAATTTATTTTTAAACTCCATCACAAAATTTTAGGTTTATCTCCACCAAAAACCAAAGTTAAAAGACTATAATCCATGATTTATATTTTATATAATATAGGTAAAAATTAAAATTAAATAATCAGGCTCAAATTTGTTTATATTTACCATTTTCACATTGAAATATGGTAATTAGATGTAAATATATTTAATATGTTTCTTCTCCATCACCAAATTTCATGCTTCTTCGTCAGTAAGCCACAAAGTTAAAAGACTATAAATAAATGACAAATATTTTAGGTTTTTTCTTCACCATCCCAAAGTCTTATGTTTTTTATCACTAAGCACCAAACATAATAGACTATAGTAGGTATAAAAAATTAATTATATTTTATTTTTAAACTCCATCACAAAATTTTAGGTTTATCCCCACCAAAAAACAAAGTTAAAAGACTATAATCCATGATTTATATTTTATATAATATAGGTAAAAATTAAAATTAAATAATCAGGCTCAAATTTGTCTATATTTACCATTTTCACATTGAAATATGGTAATTAGATGTAAATATATTTAATATGTTTCTTCTCCATCACCAAATTTCATGCTTCTTCGTCAGTAAGCCACAGAGTTAAAAGACTATAAATAAATGACAAATATTTTAGGTTTTTTCTTCACCATCCCAAAGTCTTATGTTTTTTATCACTAAGCACCAAACATAATAGACTATAGTAGGTATAAAAAATTAATTATATTTTATTTTTAAACTCCATCACAAAATTTTAGGTTTATCCCCACCAAAAAACAAAGTTAAAAGACTATAATCCATGATTTATACTTTATAAAATATAGGTAAAAATTAAAATTAAATAATCAGGCTCAAATTTGTTTATATTTACCATTTTCACATTGAAATATGGTAATTAGATATAAATATATTTAATATGTTTCTTCTCCATCACCAAATTTCATGCTTCTTCGTCAGTAAGCCACAAAGTTAAAAGACTATAAATAAATGACAAATATTTTACGTTTTTTCTTCACCATCCCAAAGTCTTATGTTTTTTTATCACTAAGCACCAAACATAATAGACTATAGTAGGTATAAAGAATTAATTATATTTTATTTTTAAACTTCCTCACAAAATTTTAGGTTTATCCCCACCAAAAAACAAAGTTAAAAGACTATAATCCATGATTTATATTTTATAAAATGTAGGTAAAAATTAAAATTAAATAATCAGGCTCAAATTTGTTTATATTTACCATTTTCACATTGAAATATGGTAATTAGATGTAAATATATTTAATATGTTTCTTCTCCATCACCAAATTTCATGCTTCTTCGTCAGTAAGCCACAGAGTTAAAAGACTATAAATAAATGACAAAAATTTTAGGTTTTTTCTTCACCATCCCAAAGTCTTATGTTTTTTATCACTAAGCACCAAACATAATAGACTATAGTAGGTATAAAAAATTAATTATATTTTATTTTTAAACTCCATCACATAATTTTAGGTTTATCTCCACCAAAAACCAAAGTTAAAAGACTATAATCCATGATTTATATTTTATATAATATAGGTAAAAATTAAAATTAAATAATCAGGCTCAAATTTGTTTATATTTACCATTTTCACATTGAAATATGGTAATTAGATGTAAATATATTTAATATGTTTCTTCTCATTCACCAAATTTCATGCTTCTTCGTCAGTAAGCCACAGAGTTAAAAGACTATAAATAAATGACAAATATTTTAGGTTTTTTCTTCACCATCCCAAAGTCTTATGTTTTTTATCACTAAGCACCAAACATAATAGAGTATAGTAGGTATAAAAAATTAATTATATTTTATTTTTAAACTCCCTCACAAAATTTTAGGTTTTTACCCTCTAAAAAACCATGTTAAAAGCCTTTAATCCATGACATATAATTTATATAATATAGGTAAAAATTAAAATTAAATAATCAAGCTCAAATTAATTTATGTTTTCCTTTTTCACATTAAATTAAAATATGGTAATTGGATGTAAATATATTTAATATGTTTCTTCTCCATCACCAAATTTCATGCTTCTTCGTCAGTAAGCCACAGAGTTAAAAGACTATAAATAAATGACAAATATTTTAGGGTTTTTCTTCACCATCCCAAAGTCTTATGTTTTTTTATCACTAAGCACCAAACATAATAGACTATAGTAGGTATAAAAAATTAATTATATTTTATTTTTAAACTCCATCATAAAATTTTAGGTTTATCTCCACCAAAAAACAAAGTTAAAAGACTATAATCCATGATTTATATTTTATATAATATAGGTAAAAATTAGAATTAAATAATCAGGCTTAAATTTGTTTATATTTACCATTTTCACATTGAAATATGGTAATTAGATGTAAATATATTTAATATGTTTCTTCTCCATCACCAAATTTCATGCTTCTTCGTCAGTAAGCCACAGAGTTAAAAGACTATAAATAAATGACAAATATTTTAGGTTTTTTCTTCACCATCCCAAAGTCTTATGTTTTTTTATCACTAAGCCCCAAACATAATAGACTATAGTAGGTATAAAAAATTAATTATGTTTTATTTTTAAACTCCATCACAAAATTATAGGTTTATCCCCACCAAAAAACAAAGTTAAAAGACTATAATCTGTGACTTATATTTTATATAATGTAGGTAAAAATTAAAATTAAATAATCAGGCCCAAATTTATTTATATTTACCATTTTCACATTGAAATATGGTAATTAGATGTAAATATATTCAATATGTTTCTTCTCCATCACCAAATTTCATGCTTCTTCGTCCGTAAGCCACAGAGTTAAAAGACTATAAATAAATGACAAATATTTTAGGTTTTTTCTTCACCATCCCAAAGTCTTATGTTTTTTTTATGACTAAGCACCAAACATAATAGACTATAGTAGGTATAAAAAATTAATTATATTTTATTTTTAAGCTCCCTCACAAAATTTTAGGTTTATCCCCACCAAAAAACAAAGTTAAAAGACTATAATCCATGATTTATATTTTATATAGTATAGGTAAAAATTAAAATTAAATAATCAGGCTCAAATTTGTTTATATTTACCATTTTCACATTGAAATATGGTAATTAGATGTAAATATATTTAATATGTTTCTTCTCCATCACCAAATTTCATGCTTCTTCGTCAGTAAGCCACAGAGTTAAAAGACTATAAATAAATGACAAATATTTTAGGTTTTTTCTTCACCATCCCAAAGTCTTATGTTTTTTTATCACTAAGCACCAAACATAATAGACTATAGTAGGTATAAAAAATTAATTATATTTTATTTTTAATTTCCATCACAAAATTTTAGGTTTATCCCCACCAAAAAACAAAGTTAAAAGACTATAATCCATGATTTATATTTTATATAATATAGGTAAAAATTAAAATTAAATAATCAGGCTCAAATTTGTTTATATTTACCATTTTCACATTGAAATATGGTAATTAGATGTAAATATATTTAATATGTTTCTTCTCCATCACCAAATTTCATGCTTCTTCGTCAGTAAGCCACAGAGTTAAAAGACTATAAATAAATGACAAATATTTTAGGTTTTTTCTTCACCATCCCAAAGTCTTATGTTTTTTTATCACTAAGAACCAAACATAATAGACTATAGCAGGTATAAAAAATTAATTATATTTTATTTTTAAACTCCATCACAAAATTATAGGTTTATCCCCACCAAAAAACAAAGTTAAAAGACTATAATCCGTGACTTATATTTTATATAATGTAGGTAAGAATTAAAATTAAATAATCAGGCCCAAATTTGTTTATATTTACCATTTTCACATTGAAATATGGTAATTAGATGTAAATATATTCAATATGTTTCTTCTCCATCACCAAATTTCATGCTTCTTCGTCCGTAAGCCACAGAGTTAAAAGACTATAAATAAATGACAAATATTTTAGGTTTTTTCTTCACCATCCCAAAGTCTTATGTTCTTTTTATGACTAAGCACCAAACATAATAGACTATAGTAGGTATAAAAAATTAATTATATTTTATTTTTAAACTCCCTCACAAAATTTTAGGTTTATCCCCACCAAAAAACAAAGTTAAAAGACTATAATCCATGATTTATATTTTATATAATATAGGTAAAAATTAAAATTAAATAATCAGGCTCAAATTTGTTTATATTTACCATTTTCACATTGAAATATGGTAATTAGATGTAAATATATTTAATATGTTTCTTCTCCATCACCAAATTTCATGCTTCTTCGTCAGTAAGCCACAGAGTTAAAAGACTATAAATAAATGACAAATATTTTAGGTTTTTTCTTCACCATCCCAAAGTCTTATGTTTTTTTATCACTAAGCACCAAACATAATAGACTATAGCAGGTATAAAAAATTTATTATATTTTATTTTTAAACTCCATCACAAAATTATAGGTTTATCCCCACCAAAAAACAAAGTTAAAAGACTATAATCCGTGACTTATATTTTATATAATGTAGGTAAGAATTAAAATTAAATAATCAGGCCCAAATTTGTTTATATTTACCATTTTCACATTGAAATATGGTAATTAGATGTAAATATATTCAATATGTTTCTTCTCCATCACCAAATTTCATGCTTCTTCGTCCGTAAGCCACAGAGTTAAAAGACTATAAATAAATGACAAATATTTTAGGTTTTTTCTTCACCATCCCAAAGTCTTATGTTTTTTTATGACTAAGCACCAAACATAATAGACTATAGTAGGTATAAAAAATTAATTATATTTTATTTTTAATTTCCATCACAAAATTTTAGGTTTATCCCCACCAAAAAACAAAGTTAAAAGACTATAATCCATGATTTATATTTTATATAATATAGGTAAAAATTAAAATTAAATAATCAGGCTCAAATTTGTTTATATTTACCATTTTCACATTGAAATATGGTAATTAGATGTAAATATATTTAATATGTTTCTTCTCCATCACCAAATTTCATGCTTCTTCGTCAGTAAGCCACAGAGTTAAAAGACTATAAATAAATGACAAATATTTTAGGTTTTTTCTTCACCATCCCAAAGTCTTATATTTTTTATCACTAAGCACCAAACATAATAGACTATAGTAGGTATAAAAAATTAATTATATTTTATTTTTAAACTCCATCACAAAATTTTAGGTTTATCTCCACCAAAAAACAAAGTTAAAAGACTATAATCCATGATTTATATTTTATATAATATAGGTAAAAATTAGAATTAAATAATCAGGCTTAAATTTGTTTATATTTACCATTTTCACATTGAAATATGGTAATTAGATGTAAATATATTTAATATGTTTCTTCTCCATCACCAAATTACATGCTTCTTCGTCAGTAAGCCACAGAGTTAAAAGACAATAAATAAATGACAAATATTTTAGGTTTTTTCTTCACCATCCCAAAGTCTTATGTTTTTTTATCACTAAGCCCCAAACATAATAGACTATAGTAGGTATAAAAAATTAATTATATTTTATTTTTAAACTCCATCACAAAATTATAGGTTTATCCCCACCAAAAAACAAAGTTAAAAGACTATAATCCGTGACTTATATTTTATATAATGTAGGTAAAAATTAAAATTAAATAATCAGGCCCAAATTTTTTTATATTTACCATTTTCACATTGAAATATGGTAATTAGATGTAAATATATTCAATATGTTTCTTCTCCATCACCAAATTTCATGCTTCTTCGTCCGTAAGCCACAGAGTTAAAAGACTATAAATAAATGACAAATATTTTAGGTTTTTTCTTCACCATCCCAAAGTCTTATGTTTTTTTTATGACTAAGCAACAAACATAATAGACTATAGTAGGTATAAAAAATTAATTATATTTTATTTTTAAACTCCCTCACAAAATTTTAGGTTTATCCCCACCAAAAAACAAAGTTAAAAGACTATAATCCATGATTTATATTTTATATAGTATAGGTAAAAATTAAAATTAAATAATCAGGCTCAAATTTGTTTATATTTACCATTTTCAAATTGAAATATGGTAATTAGATGTAAATATATTTAATATGTTTCGTCTCCATGACCAAATTTCATGCTTCTTCGTCAGTAAGCCACAGAGTTAAAAGACTATAAATAAATGACAAATATTTTAGGTATTTTCTTCACCATCCCAAAGTCTTATGTTTTTTTATTACTAAGAACCAAACATAATAGACTATAGTAGGTATAAAAATTTAATTATATTTTATTTTTAAAACTCCCTCACAAAATTTTAGTTTTTTACCCTCTAAAAACCATGTTAAAAGACTTTAATCCATGACATATATTTTATATAATATAGGTAAAAATTAAAATTAAATAATTAAGCTCAAATTAATTTATGTTTTCCTTTTTCACATTGAATTATGGTAAATTAGATGTAAATATATTAAATATGTTTCTTCTCCATCACCAAATTTCAGGCTTCTTCGTCAGTAAGCTACAGAGTTAAAAGACAATAAATAAATGACAAATATTTTAGGTTTTTTCTTCACCATCCCAAAGTCTTATGTTTTTTTATCACTAAGCACCAAACATAATAGACTATAGTAGGTATAAAAAATTAATTATATTTTATTTTTAAACTCCATCACAAAATTTTAGGTTTATCCCCACCAAAAAACAAAGTTAAAAGACTATAATCCATGATTTATATTTTATATAATATAGGTAAAAATTAAAATTAAATAATCAGGCTCAAATTTGTTTATATTTACCATTTTCACATTGAAATATGGTTATTAGATGTAAATATATTTAATATGTTTCTTCTCCATGACCAAATTTCATGCTTCTTCGTCAGTAAGCCACAGAGTTAAAAGTCTATAAATAAATGACAAATATTTTAGGTTTTTTCTTCACCATCCCAAAGTCTTATGTTTTTTTATCACTAAGCACCAAACATAATAGACTATAGTAGGTATAAAAAATTAATTATATTTTATTTTTAAACTCCATTACAAAATTTTAGGTTTATCCCCACAAAAAAACAAAGTTAAAAGACTATAATCCATGATTTATATTTTATATAATATAAGTAAAAATTAAGATTAAATAATCAGGCTCAAATTTGTTTATATTTACCATTTTCACATTGAAATATGGTAATTAGATGTAAATATATTTAATATGTTTCTTCTCCATCACCAAATTTCATGCTTCTTCGTCAGTAAGCCACGGAGTTAAAAGACTATAAATAAATGACAAATATTTTAGGTTTTTTCTTCACCATCCCAAAGTCTTATGTTTTTTTATCACTAAGCCCCAAACATAATAGACTATAGTAGGTATAAAAAATTAATTATATTTTATTTTTAAACTCCATCACAAAATTATAGGTTTATCCCCACCAAAAAACAAAGTTAAAAGACTATAATCCGTGACTTATATTTTATATAATGTAGGTAAAAATTAAAATTAAATAATCAGGCCCAAATTTGTTTATATTTACCATTTTCACATTGAAATATGGTAATTAGATGTAAATATATTCAATATGTTTCTTCTCCATCACCAAATTTCATGCTTCTTCGTCCGTAAGCCACAGAGTTAAAAGACTATAAATAAATGACAAATATTTTAGGTTTTTTCTTCACCATCCCAAAGTCTTATGTTTTTTTTATGACTAAGCACCAAACATAATATACTATAGTAGGTATAAAAAATTAATTATATTTTATTTTTAAACTCCCTCACAAAATTTTAGGTTTATCCCCACCAAAAAACAAAGTTAAAAGACTATAATCCATGATTTATATTTTATATAGTATAGGTAAAAATTAAAATTAAATAATCAGGCTCAAATTTGTTTATATTTACCATTTTCACATTGAAATATGGTAATTAGATGTAAATATATTTAATATGTTTCTTCTCCATCACCAAATTTCATGCTTCTTCGTCAGTAAGCCACAGAGTTAAAAGACTATAAATAAATGACAAATATTTTAGGTTTTTTCTTCACCATCCCAAAGTCTTATGTTTTTTATATGACTAAGCACCAAACATAATAGACTATAGTAGGTATAAAAAATTAATTATATTTTATTTTTAATTTCCATCACAAAATTTTAGGTTTATCCCCACCAAAAAACAAAGTTAAAAGACTATAATCCATGATTTATATTTTATATAATATAGGTAAAAAGTAAAATTAAATAATCAGGCTCAAATTTATTTATATTTACCATTTTCACATTGAAATATGGTAATTAGATGTAAATATATTTAATATGTTTCTTCTCCATCACCAAATTTCATGCTTCTTCGTCAGTAACCCACAGAGTTAAAAGACTATAAATAAATGACAAATATTTTAGGTTTTTTCTTCACCATCCCAAAGTCTTATGTTTTTTTATTACTAAGCACCAAACATAATAGACTATAGTAGGTATAAAAAATTAATTATATTTTATTTTTAAAACTCCCTCACAAAATTTTAGTTTTTTACCCTCTAAAAAACCATGTTAAAAGACTTTAATCCATGACATATATTTTATATAATATAGGTAAAAATTAAAATTAAATAATTAAGCTCAAATTAATTTATGTTTTCCTTTTTCACATTGAATTATGGTAAATTAGATGTAAATATATTCAATATGTTTCTTCTCCATCACCAAATTTCAGACTTCTTCGTCAGTAAGCCACAGAGTTAAAAGACAATAAATAAATGACAAATATTTTAGGTTTTTTCTTCACCATCCCAAAGTCTTATGTTTTTTTATCACTAAGCACCAAACATAATAGACTATAGTAGGTATAAAAAATTAATTATATTTTATTTTTAAACTCCATCAAAAAATTTTAGGTTTATCCCCACCAAAAAACAAAGTTAAAAGACTATAATCTATGATTTATATTTTATATAATATAGGTAAACATTTAAAATTAAATAATCAGGCTCAAATTTGTTTATATTTACCATTTTCACATTGAAATATGGTTATTAGATGTAAATATATTTAATATGTTTCTTCTCCATCACCAAATTTCATGCTTCTTCGTCAGTAAGCCACAGAGTTAAAAGTCTATAAATAAATGACAAATATTTTAGGTTTTTTCTTCACCATCCCAAAGTCTTATGTTTTTTTATCACTAAGCACCAAACATAATAGACTATAGTAGGTATAAAAAATTAATTATATTTTATTTTTATACTCCCTCACAAAATTTTAGGTTTATCCCCACAAAAAAACAAAGTTAAAAGACTATAATCCATGATTTATATTTTATATAATATAGGTAAATATTAAAATTAAATAATCAGGCTCAAATTTGTTTATATTTACAATTTTCACATTGAAATATGGTAATTAGATGTAAATATATTTAATATGTTTCGTCTCCATGACCAAATTTCATGCTTCTTCGTCAGTAAGCCACAGAGTTAAGAGTCTATAAACAAATGACAAATATTTTAGGTTTTTTCTTCACCATCCCAAAGTCTTATGTTTTTTATCACTAAGCACCAAACATAATAGACTATAGTAGGTATAAAAAATTAATTATATTTTATTTTTAAACTCCATTACAAAATTTTAGGTTTATCCCCACAAAAAAACAAAGTTAAAAGACTATAATCCATGATTTATATTTTATATAATATAGGTAAAAATTAAGATTAAATAATCAGGCTCAAATTTGTTTATATTTACCATTTTCACATTGAAATATGGTAATTAGATGTAAATATATTTAATATGTTTCTTCTCCATCACCAAATTTCATGCTTCTTCGTCAGTAAGCCACAGAGTTAAAAGACTATAAATAAATGACAAATATTTTAGTGTTTTTCTTCACCATCCCAAAGTCTTATGTTTTTTTATCACTAAGCACCAAACATAATAGACTATAGTAGGTATAAAAAATTAATTATATTTTATTTTTATACTCCCTCACAAAATTTTAGGTTTATCCCCACCAAAAAACAAAGTTAAAAGACTATAATCCATGATTTATATTTTATATAATATAGGTAAATATTAAAATTAAATAATCAGGCTCAAATTTGTTTATATTTACCATTTTCACATTGAAATATGGTAATTAGATGTAAATATATTTAATATGTTTCGTCTCCATGACCAAATTTCATGCTTCTTCGTCAGTAAGCCACAGAGCTAAAAGTCTATAAATAAATGACAAATATTTTAGGTTTTTTCTTCACAATCCCAAAGTCTTATGTTTTTTTATCACTAAGCACCAAACATAATAGACTATAGTAGGTATAAAAAATTAATTATATTTTATTTTTAAACTCCATCACAAAATTTTAGGTTTATCTCCAACGAAAAACAAAGTTAAAAGACTATAATCCATGATTTATATTTTATATAATATAGGTAAAAATTAGAATTAAATAATCAGCCTCAAATTTGTTTATATTTACCATTTTCACATTGAAATATGGTAATTAGATGTAAGTATATTTAATATGTTTCTTCTCCATCACCAAATTTCATGCGTCTTCGTCAGTAAGCCACAGAGTTAAAAGACTATAAATAAATGACAAATATTTTAGGTTTTTTCTTCACCATCCCAAAGTCTTATGTTTTTTATATGACTAAGCACCAAACATAATATACTATAGTAGGTATAAAAAATTAATTATATTTTATTTTTAAACTCCATCACAAAATTTTAGGTTTATCCCCACCAAAAAACAAAGTTAAAAGACTATAATCCATGATTTATATTTTATATAATATTGGTAAAAATTAAAATTAAATAATCAGGCTCAAATTTGTTTATATTTACCATTTTCACATTTAAATATGGTAATTAGATGTAAATATATTTAATATGTTTCTTCTCCATCACCAAATTTCATGCTTCTTCGTCAGTAAGCCACAGAGTTAAAAGAGTATAAATAAATGACAAATATTTTAGGTTTTTTCTTCACCATCCCAAAGTCTTATGTTTTTTTATTACTAAGCACCAAACATAATAGACTATAGTAGGTATAAAAAATTAATTATATTTTATTTTTAAAACTCCCTCACAAAATTTTAGTTTTTTACCCTCTAAAAAACCATGTTAAAAGACTTTAATCCATGACATATATTTTATATAATATAGGTAAAAATTAAAATTAAATAATTAAGCTCAAATTAATTTATGTTTTCCTTTTTCACATTAGTTTAAGCTCAAATTAACCGGTAAAAGGTAATCCTTCCTCCCGAGCTTGTTGCCTTTATTTTTCTACCCAGTAACTGGTAGCAGGTAACATTTGTCTCTCTTTTGGTTAGTTACCGTTATTTTCTACCCAGTAACCGGTAGTCAGTAGTTTTTCATTGTGGTAATATTCCTTTTCCTACCCAGTAACAGGTAGTTGATACCCTATCCAGTAAAAGATAGTTGGTAACCTTTTCCTTCAGGACTATTACTCTCGCTAAACTACTCAATAACCAGTAATTAGCATTGTTTCTTTTCCTACCCAGTAACAAGTAGTTGATTATCTCTTGTTAAGTGGATTACTTTTTACCTAGTAACCGATAATAAGTAATACATCTCTTTGTTTTTCTGTCCAGTAACCGGTAGATGATAATTCTTTTGTGTTTATTGCCCTCATTTTCTACTCAGTAACCAATAGAAAATATTTTACTTCTTCTCTTCGGTTTAAGTATCTTTGCCCAGTAACCGACAATTGGTATCTCTTCCTCAGTTGAGTTGATTCCTTTTTTTATCAGAATGAAATCTTACTCTTTTGTTTTCCCTTGTAGAGTCTCTTTTCCTTTCTTTTTTTCTCCAACAGTTTGTTGTCTTGTGGTTTATTTTCATTCATTTATAGTCTTTTAATTCTATGACTTACTGACGAAGAAACATGAAATTTGGTGATGGAGAAGAAACATATTGAATATATTTACATCTAATTACCATATTTCAATGTGAAAATGGTAAATAAAAATAAATTTGAGTTTGATTATTTAATTTTATTTTTACCTATATTATATAAAATATAAGTCATGGATTATAGTCTTTTAACAAAGCTTTTTAGTGGGGAAAAACCTAACACTTTGTGATGGAGTTGAAAAATAAAATATAATTAGTTTTTTATACCTACTATAGTGTATTATGTTTGGTGCTTAGTCATAAAAAAAACATGATACTTTGGGATGGTGAAGAAAAAACCTAAAATATTTGTCATTTATTTATAGTCTTTTAACTCTGTGGCTTACGGACAAAGAAGCATGAAATTTGGTGATGGAGAAGAAACATGTTGAATATATTTACATCTAATTTACCATAATTAAATGTGAAAAAGGAAAAACATAAATTAGTTTGAGCTTGATTATTTAATTTTAATTTTTACCTATATTATATAAAATATATGTCATGGATTACAGTCTTTTAACATGGTTTTTTAGTGGGGAAAAACCTAAAATTTTCTGATGGAAAAGAAGAATAAAATATAATTAATTTTTTACATATACTATAGTCTATTATGTTTGTTGATTACTGATAAAGAAACCTAAAACTTTGGGATGGTGAAGAAAAATATTGAATATTTTTAGATGTAATATATCATAAGTCAATGTGAATACGATGAATATGAACAATATTGAGCTTGATTATTTAATTTTTATTGTTGTGCATATGTATAAATTATGGGTCATTCATATGTAGTCTCTTAACTTAGTTTCTTAGAGGTGAAGAAACCAAAATTTTGGTGATGGAGAAGAAGAAAAACATAGAAATTTTTTACATCTATTATACCATAATACAATGAGATTATGGTGAATAAAAATAACATTGAGATTGAATATTTTATTTTAGTGATTACCCATGTAGATATAATTTATTTGTCATTCATTTATAGTCTTTTAATTATGTGACTTACTGACGAAGAAACATGAAATTTGGTGATGGAGAAGAAACATATTGAATATATTTACATCTAATTACCATATTTCAATGTGAAAATGGTAAATATAAATAAATTTGAGCTTGATTATTTAATTTTATTTTTACCTATATTATATAAAATATAAGTCATGGATTATAGTCTTTTAACAAGGTTTTTTAGTGGGGAAAAACCTAAAAGTTTGTGATGGAGTTGAAAAATAAAATATAATTAGTTTTTTATACCTACTATAGTGTATTATGTTTGCTGCTTAGTCATAAAAAAACATGATACTTTGGGATGGTGAAGAAAAAACATAAAATATTTGTCATTTATTTATAGTCTTTTAACTCTGTGGCTTACGGACGAAGAAGCATGAAATTTGGTGATGGAGAAGAAACATGTTGAATATATTTACAATTTAAATGACAACTAACTCAATTATAATCAAACAAGAAAGATTAGAAACAAAAAATATACCCCGACCAAATATCACTAATTATAATCAAAATTAAAATAAATAAAAAATAAGTATATGCAATGGAAAACGATAACTTGAAGAAAAAAAAGATGATGATTGAAAAAGAAATAAAAAGAGAGAAGAATTGGCCTGAGAGATCATAAGTTTGACCAAACATTGTTCCCACCAAGATAATGAATACAAATTATTTTAAAAATAGGGTAAAATAACATCAAAACAATGTTCTAAATTATTCATTTGAACACAAATTATTCTTAACTATATGAAATAAGTGATGAACAACAAAAACTGAAACTATACTAATCAAGCATGCATGAATTCTACAATAACAATATAATTGTAAATTTGAGATGAATTATTCCATAGTCAAACATAAAGAATAAAAAAAATTATATACAACAAAAAAATATAAATAAAACAAAGTTGTATCAAAGTAGGATGTAAAATTTAACATTTTTGTGTAATATAATTTCTTCAAACATTTATATGATTGAATTATCCCAACATTTAAATGATAATTAGTAACATAATTGGTTAAATGATGAATTTTAAGTATAAGATAGTGATATACTTTAGATTGAGATAGATCTCAATTTTCCTAGATAAGATGGATACCTTTTTTTTCTTTCAAATTTGCTGCTTGAAATTCTATTGTACATGCAAGTTTTGTTGGTAAAGTCTTTTCCTCATCGGTTGCTGCCATATGAGAAGGAAAAGTGACGGATAAAAATGAGTAAAAAATTTCAAATGTGGGAAGTTATTCAATTATCTTATATATTTTTTTAAATATAAACAGCCACAAAATGGTTTTTTGATTTAAGAATGATGTAACCGTCTTTCACTTATTATAATTTATCTTTGAAAATAATAATTTGAATGCATAAAGGGTAAAATAGGACTATGTGCAGTGTTTTAGATTTGTTGTAGTTTTGAGGAAGTACCCTGGGTTGGTTCCTGATATGGATTTGATGTTTGATTGTATGGATAAACCTAGTATTAACAATGAAGATAGAAATAGAAGATGATTTTTAACAATGGAGATAAACCTAGTGTCAAAACAAAACAATTAATGGAAGTTATAAATGTGAAGTTTTTTTGTGAGAGAGGGAAGTTAGTTTTTTAATTGGTAACCAACAAAAGTTACCAACAATTAAAGTTATTTATAAAAATAACGAAGGGTAATTTTGGAACAAAAATAGGTCACACCAAAAACTTGTATCACCTTTATATATAGTTATAGATTATTACTACTATTAATTATTATTATTATTACTATAAATAGTACTACTACTATTATTATTACTACTATTAATTAATTAATATTATTATTATTATTATTACTATTATTATTATTACTAACGTACAGACGGGCACTCGCGTGCCCGCCTGTCCGCTTTTTCAATACGTATAAAAATATAAATAATATTTCTTGTTAAAATAAATTTTTTTTTAAATATAATACGTGGAAGTTAATAATCTATAACAATGTATAAATGCAATAGATTGTTTTGGTGTAACTTTTTTTTCTTCCAAATTTACCCTTTTCAATTTTTATTTTAAATTTTAATTTTTTTTCTCACAACGGCGGTTACACAAAGGTTTATTAACCACCAACTGTTTTTTATTTTTCATATCATTATCGTTAATTATTTTATAAATAGTTTATAATTAAATTAAAATTAAATAATTTATCTAGGGAACATGGAATTTTAGACTGGCTTATTTTTATTTCTATTTTATCCTTTAAAATTTAATTTTAAAAACAAAAATACAAATAAAACAATAAAGTTTTTATTAAATGATGGTAGTTATTTTGAATTGTGGTAACTCCATAACTCCTAGAGTTGGTTTTTTATTTTTATTTTTATATATAAACCTCTCAATGTGTGATGCATAACATAAATACAAATTTATAGAGTAAAAAAAACATGTTCATTTAATGTTTCATCCAATGATTCTTCATAATTTATGGTCTGTGGGTGGTTAATAATGTGCTTCTTTGTCATTGTTTGTATTAGAAGTCCTATGGAAGTTCCAATGTTTGCTTCAGTGTTGTTTTTGTATTCGAGAGCAACATCAAAGATTGAAACTAATTCATGCTTATATTTCGGGTCTTATTACACTAACATTTCATCATCAAAAGAGGTAATTTTGAATTTCAAAGATAACTATATCAAATAGTTTTTTTTGCCTATTATATGTTTTAAGAACAATAAAGAGAAATAAATAAATTTTCCTATTAATTATTTATTAGGAGAGATTTTCATTAAAATTCAAAGGAATCTAAATTTAAATTTTCCTATTAATTTAAATCAATGGAATATTAATGTCATTGGATCATCCATGTAGGATGCTTAATTCATTAATCATCATTAACTTTTCTAAATATCATTAATTTTTGACAGTTGCTATTTCAATTTACAATTCCAACCCAAATTGAAATGGATGGTTCTCTTGCTTTTCCATTTAATTTTTAATAGGTGAAGAAAGTGTAGCATAGTGAATTGATTAGTGGTTATATAAAAGATTCTTTTAAAGTGAAAATGAATCTCTATGAATGTAGAAGATCATATTTTTGAAAAATAAATACAAAACGAAAAAAATAGGTATGTGTGATGTATGAGAGAAGTTATTAGTGTAAGAGAAAGAAAATGGAAAAAAAAAACTAAGAGGGTGTGTGACTTTAAATTTGACTATCTTTTCATCATTCCATTGAACTACACAATAACTTCCATTGAACTACTACTATCATCTTTCATATAACTCCCTACTAATAATTTCCCACATAACTTCCATGTAAAATTAATATTAAATAAAAATATATCATTTATATTTATATGTGTGCAATAAAAAAACGGACATACGGGCACGCGAGTGCCCGTCTGGACGCTAGTAATATATAAAGACAATATATTATTTTGGTGTAGCATATTTTCTTTCCTTTTTTACTCTTTAAAACTACTTAGAAGTTGCACAAATAAAAATTAACTACTCCCTCCATTTTATCTATAACAATATATAAAGGCAATACATTGTTTTGGTGTAGCCTATTTTCTTTCCTCTTTTACTCTTTAAAACTACTTAGAAGTTGCACAAATAAAAACTAACTACTCCCTCCATTTTATATTTGAATATTGTATAAAGTAATTAGTTATTTGAAAAGAAAACTCACTTTAACTTCTAATTAAAAATTATATTTAAATAACTTCTCCTTATAAGTTATGTCTTTCATTTCTAACTCATTGGGTCCATAGAAGTCAAAAATAGAGAAGAAGAAAGTTTGTAGCAGGAAAATTGAAATCCAGACAATGTTCACGATGGTGGTAGAAAAGAGAAATCTACAATTTGCAGATGTCATAATATGAATTGTGAATCACACAATGATTTATGTTAGAGTTAATTATTAGGGCATTTAAATTCTTCAATCTAATTTTTTGATTTGGTTTTTTATTTATTTTCATTTACTATTTTGTTCTTTTTACATAAACAAATCCATATGTGAAATTGGGGTTTGAAAATTGAGATTATTAAATTTTTTTAATGTCTAATACTTTAATTTTTCTCTCTATTGTAGAAGAAAAATGAATCATTATCTCTTACGAAAGAAAAAAAGTGTATTATAATTTCTAGATCAAATAACAATGACTATTTTTATTAAATTTTTTAAATTTTAGTTTCCTCTCTTGAATCTTTATCTATTATTGTTCCAATTTTACCTGTGTAATTTGCAAAAATTTTAAAATATAAACAATATCTCAATTTTTTAATTGTATAATTTCTATAATGTGACGTAAACATTAATCTATATTTATCTATACCTATAGATAAAGACAATATAACATTTTGGACTAACCTATATTTGTTAGATATTTGACCTTTAACTGTTATTTTAAAACCAACCACATATACAAAATAAATTTAGTAAATATATTGTTTATAGTTTAAAAAAAGTGGCAAAGTGCTGGGGGCACTATAAAAACCCTCTCATTTGAGAGGGTCAGGTATTCAATATTCATCCTAATACACACCTACTCTGTACTTGCACTCTTTTTTCCCAATTCTTACTTTAGCATCAGATTACGTTGTAGGTACACCCTCTTCATAATCTCTCACACTCAGTATTACAGACGTTGTCTCTGACCCACTTCAGGTTCTGATCAGCCGTCAAAATCAAAAATTATTTTGTATCTTTTTGTATCTAGGAGGATATAGTATATGATGAACTTTGTAAATGGGTTAGGATATCCTTAATACCTTTATGAATAATATTACTTTATTTATTAAAAAAAAACATATGTTTTCTAAAGATACTGATATTATTTAGACTCTATCTCTATCTCTCTCACATATAAATATTCATATATATATTCATGTATATGTACTTGTAAAAGGAAATATTTCTAAAAAGTTTGTTTTAGACATGAAAATATTAGATTAACATTAACTCAATACATTAAATATACAAAACCTTTAGTGAAGGATGATTTGGTTAAAAAATCCTAGTCTTTATCTTTATACTATTTAAATCTTGTGAATTAAAACTTTAATATAATTGTTAAAGAAAAAAAAGGATTGTTATAAAAAAAAACTATTACTACAATGAATCGTTGTCATTATTTTGTAGTTATGATTAGCACATAAATGACTTATTTTTTAATCTTTATTATATGATGATGGTTATTATTTTGTACTAATGATCACCTCACATTTTAAACTTCTTTTTCTATTCTAACGTAATTAAACTAATTTTAATCTCATAAATGAAAGGAAATCTCAAATTTAAAGTTCAACTTCATGAAAATTACATCACAATTCTTAAATTCCTAAAGAATCTGGAAATTTCCCTCTCTTCCTCATTATTGTATAAACTATAAAAATATATAATTAAAAAAAAAAGACAAAACAAAAGAATTGAAACACAGAATAGTAAAAAAGTTTTTAAAAAAATTCAGAAAAAAAAGGAAATAAGAAGGGAATAGAAAAGAATTAAAAAAAAACCAAAATAATAATAATTAATAGAATAAAAAGTACAGTAAAAATAATAGAAGTTTTAAAAACTATTAACAATATACCATATAGACAACTAATGATAATTAAACTACGAAAATATTATTGTCTACTGAGCAAGAATAAGAAAGTTTCTAATATTTTCTAAGTTTTCGCTCTCTTCTTAAATGATTAATAGATATAAAAGGATACAATGAACCATTTTACCTTTGTCTTTTTGATATAATACAAAACATACTTGCAACTACTACTTGTACTTGTAGGAAAAAATAGTGAGGGTCTTATGTAATAACTACTATTGTTAAGGGTAGCAAGCAAAAGCTTACCTTTTTTCTTAATAAATACCATTAAGGATAACAAAAGCATACTTTCTTTTTTCCTCGTAACCTTCGATATTGGTAAATTGTAGGTCTTATTTTAATAAATAGTTGTAGCAATCCCTATAATTAAAAGGAAAACTGTATGAGAAGACATAATACAACTCCTTTCATTTTGTGTATATTGTAGACACATAATTTAATGCAACAAATATAATCAATTATCTCTATATTATATTTTTTACATTTTCCTAGTGGTATTGTGGTTAAATTTGGTATCCATGAACTATCATTGCAAAAATAATTCATCGAAAACCGATATATCATCAAAAGATGATTTCTCATAAATTTTCTTCTTCAATCACTTCCTGTAATATCAAATCAAAACTATTTTCTACAACGCAATTCAATTAAATTTAATTCGCCTCATAGACATCAATGTAAATGGTTAGTTCTCATATCATACTTTGGTGAATATAGCATCCAAATTGACACAGGCCACACCTAATCTATAGATAAACAAACATGACTTACATGTGTGGAGAAGGAAAGCACAAATAATTTGAACAATGCAAAATATATAATCTATGCCTTCAGTTGATGTGAAATTGAAAAAATATATATAGCATCCAAACATCCAAAAATGATTTCTAGTGGCATTAAGTTACTATTATCATGGGTTTGGAAATGAAAGACATGGAAACAAATGTCGTGCATCTGAAATGGTAGAGTCATGCAGTTTAAGTTTCAATCGTTAACAATGTTAGAAGCAGTTACAATTTGTAAGGGAAATTTAAAAAAAAAAATTAGACAAATGCATTCAATTTCATAAAAATATTTTAATGGTCAATTCTAATACTATTTAATGCATGTTAACATATCAAAATATATTACCATGTTCACCAAAACAAATATTAACTTCACTCATGTCCACAAATTAATCATCAACCTTTTTGATCTTTGCCATGGTTTTATTGTGACATTATCCGCTTATCCTACAAAATGAAAATGCATAAAACTAACCATAACAGAGATTGACACTGAGTAATTGTGAAAACTGAAAGAAAAATGCAGAAGGAGAAAAGGTAGAGATTGACCAAGAAAGAAACTGAGTAATTGTGAAAATGGTGAAAATATATGTATGATTATTAAATTAACACTAAAATGGTGAAAATATATATGATTCCTAAATTAACACTAAAATGATGAAAATATATATATGATTCTTAAATTATTAGTCACAGAAAAATGACAATCTCATCAAAACCTGTAAAATTAGAGCAATGTATTTTTACTCAGACACTAAAATCAAAAGCTACACATTAGAACAAAACAAAATTAAACTAAATTGAATAAACCAATAAAACATACATGAACATATACAAAAGTGATAATATTAAATGATTTATATATTTTGACCTTATCATGTTTAAGAACATATCTAAAAGAAAATTAAAAAGTGAAAACATGAAAAAATATATTAGAGGGATGGAGAAAGGAAAGGATAATATGTAGATAAGAAAAAAAGAAAAAAGAAATGATAAGAGTCTACTCCATTGTTATTCAGGTTTCTCTACCAAGTTTTGTAATTACTTTTGTTTTGCTATTGAAATGAAGAGCAGTTGTTTCACACTTAAATGTATGTGTACGGCGGTTTTCGTTTTAGTTGAGCGGTTGAGATTCTTGCTCACACATGGTTGTAATTAAAACAAACTGCATAGATAATTATGGAAATATTACAATTAAATAAGGGTAATTTTGGAACAAAAATAAGTCACACCAAAAACTTGTATCCCCTTTATATATAGTTATAGATTATTATTATTATTACTATTATTATTACCATTATTATTATTATTACTATTATTATTATTATTATTATTATTATTATTATTACTAATTATCATTATTATTACTAATTATCATTATTATTACTATTATTATTTTCCTCATCGGTTGCTGCCATATGAGAAGGAAAAGTGACGGATAAAAATGAAGCAAAAAATTTCAAATGAGGGAAGTTATTCAATTACCTTATATTTTGTTTTTTTAAATATAAACGGTCACAAAATGGGTTTTTGATTTAAGAATGATGTAACCGTCTTTCACTTATTATAATTTATCTTTGAAAATAATAATTTGAATACATAAAGGGTAAAATAGAAAAGAAAATAGGATTATGTGTAGTGTTTGGGGTTTGTTGTAGTTTTGAGGAAGTACCATGGGTTGGTTCCTGATATGGATTTGATGTTTGATTGTATGGATAAACCTAGTATTAACAATGGAGATAGAAATAGAAGATGATTTTTAACAATGGAGATAAATATGAAGTTTTTTTGTGAGAGAGGGAAGTTCGTTTTTTAATTGGTAACCAACAAAAGTTACCAACAATTAAAGTTGTTTATAAAAATAATGAAGGGTAAGTTTGGAACAAAAAATAGGCCACACCAAAAACTTGTATCCCCTTTATATATAGTTATAGATTAATTATTATTATTATTATTATTGTTAATTAATTAATACTATTATTATTATTATTATTATTATTATTGTTATTATTATTCTTCAATCACTTCCTGTAATATCAAATCAAAACTATTTTCTGCAACGCAATTCAATTAAATTTAATTCACCTCATAGACATCAATGTAAATGGTTAGTTCTCATATCATACTTTGGTGAATATAGCATCCAAATTGGCACATACCACACCTAATCTATAGATAAACAAACATGACTTACATGTGTGGAGAAGGAAAGCACAAATAATTTGAACAATGCAGAATATATAATCTATGTCTTCAGTTGATGTGAAATTGAAAAAATATATATAGCATCCAAACATCCAAAAATGATTTACAGTGGTATTAAGTTACTATTATCATGGGTTTGGAAATGAAAGACATGGAAACAAATGTCGTGCATCTGAAATGGTAGAGTTATGCAGTTTAAGTTTCAACAGTTAACAATGTTAGAAGCAGTTACAATTTGTAAGGGAAATTCAAAAAAAAATTAGAAAAATGCATTCAATTTCATAAAAATATTTTAATGTTCAATTCTAATACTATTTAATGCATGCTAACATATCAAAATATATTACAGAATGGTTTTATTGTGACAAAATATATTTTAATGGTCAATTCTAATACAATTTCACCAAAACAAATATTAACTTCACTCATGTCCACAAATTAATCATCAACCTTTTTTATCTTTACCATGGTTTTATTGTGACATTATCCGCTTAACCTACAGAATGAAAATGCATAAAACTAACCATAGCAGAGATTGACACTGAGTAATTGTGAAAACTGAAAGAAAAATCCAGAAGGAGAAAAGGTAGAGATTGACCAAGAAATAAATTGAGTAATTGTAAAAATGGTGAAAATATATGTATGATTATTAAATTAACACTAAAATGGTGAGAATATATATGATTTCCTAAATTAACACTAGAATGGTGAAAATATATATGATTCCTAAATTAACACTAAAATGATGAAAATATATATGATTCTTAAATTATTAGTCACAGAAAAATGACAATCTCATCAAAACCTGTAAAATTAGAGCAATGTATTTTTATTTAGACACTAAAATCAAAAGCTACACATTAGAACAAAACAAAATTAAACTAAATTGAATAAACTAATAAAACATACATGAACATATACAAAAGTGATAATATTAAATGATTTATATATTTTGACCTTATCATGTTTAAGAACATATCTAAAAGAAAATTAAAAAGTGAAAACATGAAAAAATAGATTAGAGGGATGGAGAAAGGAAAGGATAATATGTAGATAAAAAAAAGAAAAAAAACGATAAGAGTCTACTCCATTGTTATTCAGGATTCTCTACCATGTTTTGTAATTACTCATGTTTTGCTATTGAAATGAAGAGCAGTTGTTTCACACTTAAATGTCTGTGTACGGCGGTTTTCGTTTTGGTTGAGCGGTTGAGATTCTTGCTCACACATGGTTGTAATTAAAACAAACTGTGTAGATAATTATGGAAATATTACAATTAAATAAGGATAATTTTGGAACAAAAATAAGCCACACCAAAAACTTGTATCCCCTTTATATATAGTTATAGATTACTAACGTACAGACAGGCACTCGCGTGCCCGCCTGTCCTCTTTTTTAATACGTATAAAAATATAAATAATATTTTTTGTTAAAATAATTTTTTTTTTAAAATATAATACGTGGAAGTTAATAAGAAGAAATTATGTGAAAGTTAAAAATAATAAATTATGTGGAAGTTAATAATAAGAAGTTATTAAGTAAATTACGCAATAAAATAAGGGTAAAAATGGTAGAAAAATAAGCCACACCAAAACAAAGTATTCTCTTTATATATTGTATAGATATTATTATTATTACTATTACTATTACTATTATTACTATTACTATTATTACTATTACCATTATTATACTAGCGTCCAGACGGGCACTCGTGTCCGCTTTTTTAATACGCATAAAAATATAAATGATAATTTTTGTTAAAATAAATTTTTTTAAAAATACAATATGTGGAAGTTAATAGGAAGAAGTTATACGGAAGTTAAAAACAATAAATTATGTGGAATTTAAAAATAATAAATTATGTGGAAGTTAATAACAGGAAGTTAATAACTAAATTACACAATAAAATAAGGGTAAAAATGGTAGAAAAATAGGTCACGCCAAAATAAAGTATTCCCTTTATATATTGTATAGATTATTATTATTATTATTATTATTATTATTATTATTATTATTATTATTATTATTATTATTATTATTATTATTATTATTATTACTATTATTATTACTATTACCATTATTACTATTACTATTATTATTATTATTACTATTACTATTATTACTATTACCATTATTATACTAGCGTCCAGACGGGCACTCGTGTCCGCTTTTTTAATGCGCATAAAAATATAAATGATAATTTTTGTTAAAATAAATTTTTTTTAAAAAAAAATATGTGGAAGTTAATAATAAGAAATTATGTGGAAGTTAAAAATAATAAATTATGTGGAAGTTAAAAACAATAAATTATGTGGAAGTTAATGACAAGAATTTAATAAGTAAATTACACAATAAAATAAGGGTAAAAATGGTAGAAAAATAGGCCACGCCAAAATAAAATATTCCTTTTATATATTACTAGCGTCCAAACGGGCACTCCGTGCCCGTTTGTCCGCTTTTTTTATTGCGCTAACGCGTGCAATTTTTTATGGTGTTTTTGACATATATTCCATTAAAAATAATATTATTTAGGAACAATTATAAAAATAAAAATAAAAATATAAAGATACATATTAACTTTCAATATGTTTTATTAATGTCTTCGGATCAAAATATAAAGATACATATTAACTTTCAATATGTTTTAGTAATGTCTTTAGACCAATTTAGCAATAAAAAAAATATCTCCAAACTAATTTAAAAATGCAAATATAAATTTAAAATTAATTTAATAATCTAAAGAGTAGAATGTGAAAATTAAAACTGATCAATACATTAAATGTTATATAAAATAATATCATTTACACAATTTAAAAAAATAAAAGTAAGAAAACAACCCATGTATGTTGTTTAATGTCTTGAATTTTTAATAATAATACAATGTAAAAATCATACAAATTATAAATGGATATAAAATAACAAAAAATTAATATTCACATATTTTACCATAAAAGACATTAATAATGTTACTATTACTTTTTATACTCGATGTCTGTGTTCAATAAAAAAAGACATATATAGAAAATAAAATAATGTGGCAGTTGTTATTTGTTTTTGTAACTTACCTGTTTCTTATAACTTATTTATGAATGTTGGCACTAATACGTGTTTCCTCTCTCTCTTTTTGTCACTTCCTCTTCGTCTCTCTCTAACTCTTTTTTTATATCACTTATCAATCTCTCTACCTCTCTATATATCTCAATCTTCTTTGCACATGACATTCATTTGTTCCTATTTCTTTGTTTTGTTAAGTAGTTAATGGCCGGTTATCATTCAACGAAAAATCATGATGAAAATATAAACACAAATACCTTCAATATTTAAACAATATTCAACCCTTAATATCATTAACATTATGTTATACAAACTGTAGTTTTGTATCAATGACATTATACAAAAAAACTGTAAAGCCTGTATTTAACATTATCTGATACAAACTGTAATTTTGTTTGTGAATGTGAGTCTTATAGATGACAAAATTAGAGATTATTCTCAATAACAACCTACCTAATATAATTAAGTATCACACACACACACACACACACACACACACACACACACACACACACACACACACACACACACACACACACACACACACACACACACACACACACACACACACACACATATATATATATATATATATATATATATATATATATATATATATATATATATATATATATATATATATATATATATATATATATATATATATATATTTGGATATTTTAAAAATGATTAATTATTTTCTGATGCATTGATTAAAAAGGAAAATAAATTAAAAATATATAATTCAAGTTTGTATTCCTGAGGAGTTGAACGGTGTTATAGTAAGTGACTTGACGGATGAGAATGATGTGTGGGACAGGAAGTTAATGTCATCATGAATGTCTATCGAGATAGATATAAATTAATGTTTACATCACATTGTAGAAATTATACAATTTTAAAATTAAGATATTGTTTATATTTTAAAATTTTTGCAAATTACACAGGTAAAATTGGAACAATATAGATAAAGATTCAAGAGAGGAAACCAAATTTTAAAAAATTAATAAAAATAGTCATTCTTATTTAATCATAGAAATTAAGACGCGCCTTTTGTTTCTTTCCTAAGAGATAATGATTCATTTTTCTTCTACAATGGAGAGAAAAGTTAAAGTATTAGACATTTAAAAAATCCAATAATCTCAACTTTCAAACCCCAATTTCACATATGGATTTGTTTCTGTAAAAAGAACAGAACAATAAATAAAAATAAATAAATAATCGAATCAAAAAATTAGATTGAAGAATCTAAATACCCTAATAATCAACTGTAACAGAAATCATTGTCTGATTTGCAATTCATATTATGTCATCTGCAACTTGTAGATTTCTCTTTTCTACCATCATCATGAACATTATTTGGACTCCAATTTTCCTCATGCAATCTTCCGTCTTCTATATTTTTGATTTCTATGGACCTAATGAGTTAGAAATGAAAGACATAAATTATAAGAAGAAGCTATTTAAATATAATTTTAAATTAGAAGTTAAAGTGAGTTTTCTTTTCAAATAACTAATTACTTTGTACAATATTCAAATATAAAATGGAGGGAGTAATTAACTTTTATTTGTGTAACTTCTAAGTAGTTTTAAAGGGTAAAAGATGAAAGAAAATAGGCTACACCAAAAAGATGTTTTGTCTTTACATATTGTTATAGATTCAAAATAAATACTATCATTTAATAAAAACTTCATTTTTTTTATTTGTATTTTTGTTTTTAAAATTAACTAAAATTAAATTTTAAAGGATAAAATAGAAATAAAAATAGGTCAGTCTAAAATTCCATGTTCCCTAGATAAATTATTTAATTTTAATTTAATTATAAACTATTTATAAAATGATTAAAGATAATGATATGAAAAATAATAAACTGTTGGCAGTTAATAAACCTTTGTGTAACCGCCGTTGTGAGAAAAAAAAATAAAAATTTAAAAAAATAAAATTGAAAAGGGTAAATATGGAAAGAAAAAAGCTACACCAAAACAATCTATTGCCTTTATATATTACTAGCGTTCAGACGGGCACTCCCGTGCCCGTCTGTCCGCTTTTTTAATGCGCACAGCATAAAAAAAACGTGCGTATATTTTGTATGAAGTTTTTATCATACTTAGGATTAAAAATAATGTTTTTAGATTTTCTCAAGTAGTCTTAAATGTGCGCATGCTTTTTTTAGTGCGCATACGTTATAGGCAAATCACTCCTTTATAGGAATAGTCTATATAGTATAACCTTCGAAGGGAGAGAAGTTTTCCTTCTGATTATTGTTATCTCATGTCAAAGATCCAACTAATTAGAAATATCTTCTTACAAATAATGACAATTTGTTTAATACATTTAAAAGATCAGTTGAGGATAAAGGATTTCTAGAGACTGATCATAATATCCGTGATTGATTGATTAAGACTATGGCTCTTCAAATGCCATATGCTTTAAGGAGGTAATTCTCTATTACATCAATTTAAATTAACAAATACTTTTAATACATCAATTTCTCATATTAACAAACCACCTTATAGCGGTTAATAAAAGATATAGTAAATAAATTTGTAACTATATATAAAGGGAATATTTTTATATAGTCATTTTTTAATTTAATTTTGTTTTTAATATATAACTATATATAAAAGTAAAATTTGCTTTTGGTGTAGTTTTTTTCTTTCAATTATACTCTTTTCCATTTTTTAATTAAATTGCATCTTCTCTTTTATTAAACGCTATATGGTGGTTTGTATATATCTTTCATTCTACTATTTTTTATTATTTTATAAATAATTTAATTAAAATAAAAAATAAATATATAAAAATACCGTTTATATTTTTACTCATCTTTGCATTAATAAAAATAGACAGACGGACACGGGAGTTCCCGTCTGGTCGCTAGTATAGGATATGTACAATAAATAAGATCTAAAAACACATAAGTCTCCGTCATCCTTGACCAAATTCAATGAAATTTAATCTCCTCATTGTAAAGAAAGTTAAACCAAACCATTTGAAACCTCAACTTGCACTTTAATATAACTCTAATAATGGAAGGATAATCTTGTAACCGAATACAAAATATGCAAAACAAACTTAAAGGAATAATAGAAATGTTACATTGAAAGAATAAGAGCTTGTCACTTGATAGTATAACAGAAATTTCAATTCTTTTTTGTTGTGATCCATTGGCTTTTTCAATAGTATTATAAATATGATAGGTGAAATACAAAATATTTTGGATGATATTGGTGATGATTGTTATAACTTGTATTATTGTTCATAAAATACACCTATATCACCATCAAATGCAAAGCTACACCAAATTGTTTAAACTATAAGCATGCATATACTTTCACCAAACTCATTAAAAATTATATATTTAATATTTACCATCAGAAAAGAAAAACTAAACAAATAAAAGAGTTTCATTCAGTAGCAAATAAAAAGAATATTCATATTTATAGCATTATACTTACAACTAAGTGTTAACCTTTATTGTCAAGAATAAAAAAGTTAACATAGTTTTGAAAAAAGAATGTAATATTTGTAATTGCATGAAAAAATATTGTGAGACAAAATTGGACATATTTCAATTCAAGTTAGATGATGTTTAAAAAATGGAAAGTGAGAAATACTCTCAAATTTATTTTATTGAACCTTTATGATTTTTACCAAAAGCAGATTTGGTTATGAATAACCTGGTTTGGAAAATATTAACACTTACGCTATTTCAACTTAAAAGTATTCTTATTATTAAAAAAACATAAGCAAAATATAAATGGAATAAAAGAGACTATAGAATATGTAAAAGAAAATCTCACTGTCACTATGAATGACTGTATATTTTTAAAAAAATTCTTCATTAAAGGCTTATGAATTTGCATAGGATAATTCATTACAACTTAACTAAATATAATTATTAACTTTTTAAATAATTCAAATAACTACTCTGTAATTGAATGACTGTTACATATGATTGACAATTTCATTATTTTTAAAAGTATTATTGAAAGTAAAATAGTTCAGCCCAAACTCTCTATTTCTTTATCCATAGTTATAGAGTATACATTATAGAAAAAATATTTTTACCATACAAAATTAATAACATAATAATTACATAAAATAAATATTTACATTAATGATAAAGTTCAAACTCTACAAATTAATAATATACACACTGTTAAGATCATGTAGTGTTTAAAAATAAAAATACATATATTAGTTTTAAAGACGTGAATAAAAATACTTTATTTAAACTACAATTTAATATAAATAAAATAAAATAAAAATGATATCTCCCAATTAATTAAAAAATGTGAATACAAACTTTTTCTTTCTGGAACGGTGATTAATAAAAAGGAACAACTTTAAATTTGAATCACAAATATGTTTTATTTCTATGCAAAAGGAACTGAAATAAATTTTGCAACTAATTAATAAAAAAACATTATTTTTAGAAAAATAAATAAAGTATTCAATAGTGCAATGAAGTTGAATACACTAAAAAAACAGTAATCAAATTAGCATTATAATAAGGATAAAGCAATGAGAAAATTATACAGAGTGACAATATTACAAAAACAACAGTGTTTAGCAAATCAATTTTGCTTTAAAATTTTTTTAAGAAAAAAGCAATTAATTTGTGCACAGATGTGAAAAATAAAAGAGAGAAAATTTAAAAAAAATGTAAGGACAAAACCTAAAAAAGTTAAATTATAAAAAAGAGAGAAAAATTTTCACATGCATTTTCATATGTGTGATTATAAATAGAAATAGAAATTGCTAGTTGAAAAGTTATGAACCGTCATTTATTGAGTTCAACATTGATTTTAAACTATCAAATAAAAAATTCAATAAAACAGACAAAAAAAATATTAATATGAATAATTGATATGTAACGCATTTATCTCTTATTCTTATCTCTTCTTTTATTCTCTTGTCAACTAATATTAATCAATAGAATGTATATTTTTTTCTCTCTCTCCTTTTAAATTAGCACTTTGATTTTACTTTTGCAAGAAGTATCTAATTATTTCTCGATCAAAAGTTTCAAATATCCATTTATATACATTTGCTCAATTTTAATATAAACGTGATATATATATATATATATATATATATATATATATATATATATATATATATATATATATATATATATATATATATATATATATATATATATATATATATATATATATATATATATATATATATATATATATATATATATATATATATATATATATATAAATACCATTCTCTCACGCACAAACATAATTCTAAATAAAATATTGCATAATGAGACATGAACATATTATATAAGGGACTATCTTGAGTTTTCAAGATATATAATGAAATAATACATTAGGCTGTCAAAATCAAAGAACTTAATTTACCATAGTCGTGTTTTCTTCGTCCGGGGTGGGTGTGGTCTTGATTGGAATATGCTTCATCTCTCTTCAAGAATAAAAAGATCATTGATCAAAATTAAATAAATGAAAAAATTATAGAATGGAAAAAAGTTTTAAAAATATAGTATGTTGATTGAGAAAGAGATGGAATTTAAAAAAAGAAATGGAATATGTTTCTTAACTTGTGACACAATTGACGGTTAATGGAAGTTATAGATGTAAGTTATTTTTTTAGAGATAGAAGTTAACTATTCTATTAGAGCAACTTTAACGCAGGGTTGTTAAACCAAAATTCTTTATAGCTTACGTTAGTAATAAGGAATTTGCATTATAGGAGAGCTGACGTGGCATCCAAATGAACTAAAATTTAGTTCCCATCATCTATATAGTTAACGTTAACTATGTGAAACCTATTATAATATTATTTAATATTAATAAAATATTCTAAATATTCCAACAACATTAAAGTATTCTAAATATTCCAACAACATTAAAGTAAGGACATGATATTTGAAAATAGTAACGGTTATATTATTATTTTTTACCTTCTATAAATTCTATAGAAATTTTAATTTTTTTTACACACAGTTTTACTTTTAAATTTTTTTCTTTCAATTTTCAATCTTATTTATTTATCAAATGGATCCCAATCAATCGAATCCTTATTATAATTATATTTCTATGAAAAATGTAATTTTTTTTATGTATTATTGTTGTGAATTTTATATGTATTATTTTTAAGATGTAATTTTTGTATTATTTTTATGTATTATAGCTTACTTCTAATTTTTTTTACACAGTATTATTTTTATGTATTCCTATGAAAAATTTAATATTATTTTTAAGTTTTTAAGGTAAATTTTATTTAAAAAATTATATGTATTTTAATTAAAATAATTAAATTAATAGTAACTTGAATAAAAAATATAAAATGTGGGGTCAAGTTTTGGTTTCTTATAGACAACCACCACTAAAGTAAAAACTACTCAAATCAACTATAAATTTTTTAAATCTTACAAATCACTTTGGGCCCACAAAAAGTATTTTAGTTTACCCATTTAGTTTACTCCCACTAAAGATGCTCTTAGTAACCAACAAAAGTTACCAACTACTTATGTTATTTATAAAAAAGATAAAGGACAATTTTGAAAAAAAAATAGGTCACGCCAAAAACTTGTATCCCCTTTATATATAGTTATAGATTATAGATATTGTATAGATTACTAGCGTCGCGAGTGCCCGTCTGTCCGCTTTTTTTAATGCGCATAAAAATATAAACGATATTTTTTGTTAAAATCAATTTTTTTTAAAATACAATATGTGGAAGTTAAAAATAATAAGTTATGTGGAAGTTAATAATATGAAGTTATTAAGTAAATTACATAATAAAATAAGGATAAAAATGATAGAAAAATAGGCCAAACCAAAACAAAGTATTCCCTTTATATATTGTATAGATTACTATTATTATTATTACTACTAGCGTCCAAACGCGCACTCACGTGCCCGTTTGTCCGCTTTTTTAATACGCATTAAAATATAAATATTATTTTTTGTTAAAATATTTTTTTTTAAATATAATATGTGGAAGTTAATAATAAGAAATTATGTAAAAGTTAAAAATAATAAATTATGTGGAAGTTAATTATAAGAAGTTATTAAGTAAATTACACAATAAAATAAGGGTAAAAATGGTAGAAAAATAAGCCACACCAAAACAAAGTATTCCCTTTATATATTGTATAGATTACTATTAATTGATATTATTATTATTATTATTATTATTATTATTATTATTATTATTACTATTAATTATAATTATTACTATTATTATTAGCATTACTATTATTATTACTATTATTATTATTATGATTATTATTATTAATTATTATTACTAATTATTATTATTATTACTATTATTATTACTAGCGTCCAAACGGGCACGTCCGTGCCCGTTTGTCCGCTTTTTTTATTGCGCTAACGCGCAAAAATATTAAAAGTGTATTTTTTTTATAAATTTAATTTTACTATAAACTATTTATATTGATTTTAATATAAATTATTTATATGATGAAACATTAAGTTTCGTATTCATATATTGCTATAGATTAGTCAAAATCATAAGAAGATTTAGATAGAAGAAAAACAAAAATCTTTCTCACAATTTATTAAGCAACTAAACATAAACATTAATACGGATATTAAGTTACATTATTGCTTAATAGGAAGGTCAACCATGGAATCAAAATCAGAAATATCTCTCGTTTCACTACAAAACAAATGAAGTAATTCATTAATATATTTTTTATTTGATTTTGGTTTTAATTTAAATTATTTATCATATATATATATATATATATATATATATATATATATATATATATATATATATATATATATATATATATATATATATATATATATATATATATATATATATATATATATATATATATATATATGTTTATTAATTTAATTTTTTATTAAGTATATGGTCAATGAAATGCTTCCAAAGATTGTTGCAACAAAACTCTTTCATTTATCGAAGCAATACTTTAAAAAATGTTTTAATATTTGATTCTCATTTCCCTGCATTATCTTGGAGGTGTGTGTAATCTTTAATATTTATTGTTCGTTTTCTATTATATTATTAGTATTGTATTAAATACAGATGAACCAATTCATAAATAAACAATTCATATATTTCTTATCTTTAAGACCAATGGATTTAACAAGAAAGACACTTAAAAATAATGTTTCATTGTTTTCAATAATATTCTCTAACCAAATCAATATAATTTGATATTTAGTTGCAACAACCAAATGCAAAATCAACAAAATAGATTCTAAAATAAAGGCAAATTATCTCTTAAAGAAATAATCATAACATTGTAAAGGAAAAGAAACTTCATATCAATTAACAATGAAGTGTGATAAAGAATTAGAGAAGGAATTAAAGACTGGTGATCAAATAAGAGATGAAGATGAAGAATTTTTTTTCTCTATTTATCTTTCACAAACCATAAATAGTGGAGTATGATGATGTATCTTTTTTTATGTTGCCACTGAATGAATGAATTTCCATTTTCTATTCATTTATAAGTGTGTTTTGCACTTCCATCATTTTTGTAAGAGATGCATAACTATCAAAATTGGTTTTTTTCCATTAAAAAAACCAACTTTGATAGTTATGCTCGTCTTATAAAAAAACCGTATCATTTTGTTAGCACTTTATTTTTAAAATTTAAATAAATTGCGTACAACTTAAAGGATAAAATGGGAATGAAATAGGTCTGTCCAAAATCATCTATCTTCTTTATCTTTATCTATAGTTATAGAATAGATAATAGTTATAGAATAAATAATAGTTTTAGAATATATTAAGTAGAGTTTAGAGAACCCATAATAAATATTATAAAAAGAACTTTTTTTAATGTGAATAAAAAGAAATCATAAATAAAAGTTAGGGAGATAAATACAAATAAAACCCACAAATAAATTAATCTCACATAAAGTGAAATAAACAAAATTTTGAGAGATTAAAAGTTTCATATTCTTGTTAGACAAAAAAAACATATAAATTATTCTTCAAAAACTAAGTAAAATAGATAACGTATAAAGAGAAAAATATATAATAAACAAAATTTAAGGAATGTGAATAAGTTAGAATATATGTACAATTCCATAGAAGTATCTTCTGTACACTCATTTCAATAGTTGAATGGAAAATATATATTTGTGTAAAAAAGATCATTTGAAATCCCTTCAAGTTTTGTTGCATATATGTAGCATTCTGCCTCTTTTGAAATTAATAGTTTCTTCAATTTTCTTTAAAAACATAACATAAATATTAAAGAAAATAAAAATAAAAATGAGAGAGATGAGTTTTTTCTTTAGTTTTAAACGAAGAATTTAAGAGAGAAAAGAAGAGAGATAATCAATCAACATTGCAAAACCAAATACATAAGACATTTTTCAGTATTACGTATCTACTTCGGTGGAGTGTTCGCAGATATTAATAAATTTACTAGAATTGTGATATAATAAATAGAATTTATATAATAATTAACAACTTTAATAATAATTTTACATAGAGTTGGTTCAAAAATACAAAAAACTACAAAGTAATATAATTAAAATGAATAACTTTTAATAACTAATCAAACCTATAGAAATAATTATAAGTGAATGATTTATATCGGTTACATTTTGAAAGATTATGCCTCTGTGTTCTTCCCATTGTCTTGCACATTCTCCTATCTTACTTGATTTATCCATTAAAAACTAAAAAGAAATTTAAGAATCATTATTAAATATATAAAAATAGTGATGTAGAAAGTATGTGTAAGAAAATTAAAGTTATTAGGTATTCTCAAATATTTAAGAATCTTTAAATTTTGAAGAAGAAAAATTGAAAAAATGAAAATATTGAAGATAAAAATGCAGGTAGTATGTGATAAAGAAAGGAAATGGTAGAATACTTAAAACAAAAGGAATGATATGTGAATAAAGAAACGGCATTATGTTGTTGATACTCAAAGAAACTACACCAAAAATATGAATTTATCATTAAAACTTAATTACACATTAAAAATAATAAGAACACAAAGATATTTTACTTCTTTCTTTCTTATGCATTACCGATGATACTAAATAATTTTCAATAATATTCATCTATTAATCAAACAATAGAATGAAATGAATAAAATTAAAAATAGGTAAAGGAATCTATCAAAATAGTTAAACTTTAAAAGTTAGTGAGAATATTAAAATTTAAAAAGATAGTATAAAAATTTGAAAAATAACCTTTTCTCCATAAAAAAAATCTCTATGTTTATGTTAACAACAACTTTTTTCTACTTCACTGTCTTCAAACTAATTAAAAACAAAAACTTAATAAGGGTTGCCAAAAGAACATAATAGAAAAATTAAAGTTAGTTTAGAGAAATACTACAGAAAAGATAGCAGTTACCATTATTATCTTTCTCTTTCATTTTTATCTTTGTTTTCTTTCTTCCATATCTTTAATTTGCTTCTCCAACATTTTCTCTCTCTCTCAATATATCTAATGGGAAGAATATAAAATGGAGAGAGAAGATGGATTGGTTTAGAAACCGCATAGAAGTTATGAAAGATGAAGAATAATAACTAACTAATAAAAGAATGTAATAAAATCAATTTATTAGGGACAAAATTGTAAATAAAAAAGCTACACCAAAAATGTTTATTGCCTTTATATATTGTTTCCCCTTTATAAAGGCATCACAAATAAAGGCATTTGCAAATCAACTTTTTTATTCATGAGTTGGATTGGGTTGTGTTGGAATGAGTTTGCGGGTTGTGTTTTAAGTTTTTAAAAAATTGATATTTTTTTGTTGAGTTTTAAAAAAATTGTAACACAATTCAATATAATTACATTTATTTCTAATACTCAAATTGAATGAAACACATTATATAACGTCTAAAAAGGTTCATCCCCACATGATATAACATGTGATAATAGTAGAAAATTTCAAAGGACACATTATTTTCATAAAATTCGTAAGTTGAAAATGATAAAAAAAAGAAAACAATACAATCATTAATCTTAGAATTACGTAAAGTTGTTTGTCTAGTGGTAGTATTGGTGGTAAAAAAAAACTTTAGCAAAATTATAGTTACGAGCGTCCAAACGGGCACGTCTGTGCCCGTTTGTCCACTTTTTTTATTGCGCTAACGCGCAAAAATATTAACAGTGTATTTTTTATAAATTTAATTTTACTATAAACTATTTATATTAATTTTAATATAAATTATTTATATGATGAAACATTAAGTTTTGTATTTATATATTGCTATAGATTAGTCAAAAGCATAAGAAGATTTAGATAGAAGAAGAACAAAAATCTTTCTCACAATTTATTAAGCAACTAAACATAAACATTAATACGGGTATTAAGTTACATTATTGCTTAATAGGAAGGTCAACCATGGAATCAAAATCAGAAATATCTCTCGTTTCACTGCAAAACAAATGAAGTAATTCATTAATATATTTTTTATTTGATTTTGGTTTTAATTTAAATTATTTATCATATATATATATATATATATATATATATATATATATATATATATATATATATATATATATATATATATATATATATATATATATATATATATATATATATATATATATATATATATATATATATATATATATATATATATATATATATATATATATATATATATATATATATATATATATATATATATATATATATATATATATATATATATATATATATATATATATATATTAATTTAATTTTTTATTAAGTATATGGTCAATTAAATGCTTCCAAAGATTGTTGTAACAAAACTCTTTCATTTATTGAAGCAATACTTTAAGAAATGTTTTAACATTTGATTCTCATTTTCCTGCATTATCTTGGAGGTGTGTGTAATCTTTAATATTTATTGTTCGTTTTCTATTATATTATTAGTATTGTATTAAATACAGATGAACCAATTCATAAATAAATCGTTCATATATTTCTTATCTTTAAGACCAATTGGTTTAAAAAGAAAGACACTTAAAAATAATGTTTCATTGTTTTCAATAATATTCTCTAACCAAATCAATATAATTTGATATTTAGTTGCAACAACCAAATACAAAATCAACAAAATAGATTCTAAAATAAAGGCAAATTATCTCTTAAAGAAATAATCATAACATTGTAAAGGAAAAGAAACTTCATATCAATTAACAATGAAGTGTGATAAAGAATTAGAGAAGGAATTAAAGACTGGTGATCAAATAAGAGATGAAGATGAAGAATTTTTTTTCTCTATTTATCTTTCACAAACCATAAATAGTGGAGTATGATGATGTATTTTTTTTTATGTTGCCACTGAATGAATGAATTTCCATTTTCTATTCATTTATAAGTGTGTTTTGCACTTCCATCATTTTTGTAAGAGATGCATAACTATCAAAATTGTTTTTTTTTTCATTAAAAAAACCAACTTTGATAGTTATGCTCGTCTTATAAAAAAACCGTATCATTTTGTTAGCACTTTATTTTTAAAAATTAAATAAATTGCGTACAACTTAAAGGATAAAATGGGAATGAAATAGGTCTGTCCAAAATCATCTATCTTCTTTATCTTTATCTATAGTTATAGAATAAATAATAGTTATAGAATATATTAAGTAGAGTTTAGAGAAACCGTAATAAATATTATAAAAAGAAATTTTTTTATGAGAATAAAAAGAAATCATAAATAAAAGTTAGGGAGATAAATACAAATAAAACCCACAAATAAATTAATCTCACATAAAGTGAAATAAACAAAATTTTGAGAGATTAAAAGTTTCATGTTCTTGTTAGACAAAAAAAAACATATAAATTATTCTTCAAAAACTAAGTAAAATAGACAACGTATAAAGAGAAAAATACATAATAAACAAAATTTAAGAAATGTGAATAAATTAGAATATATGTACAATTCCATAGAAGTGTCTTCTGTACACTTATTTCAATAGTTGCATGGAAAATATATATTTGTGTAAAAAAGATCATTTGAAATCCCTTCAAAATTTGCCGCATATATGTAGCATTCTGCCTCTTTTGAAATTAATAGTTTCTTCAATTTTCTTTAAAAACATAACATAAATATTAAAAAAAATGAGAGAGGTGAGTTTTTTCTTTAGTTTTAAACGAAGAATTTAAGAGAGAAAAGGAGATAATCAATCAACATTGCAAAACCAAATACATAAGACATTTTTCAGTATTACGTATCTACTTCGGTGGAGTGTTCGCAGATATTAATAAATTTATTAGAATTGTGATATAATAAATAGAATTTATATAATAATTAACAACTTTAATAATAATTTTACATAGAGTTGGTTCAAAAAATACAAAAAACTACAAAGTAATATAATTAAAATGAATAGCTTTTAATAACTAATCAAACCTATAAAAATAATTATAAGTGAATGATTTATATCTATTACATTTTGAAAGATTATGCCCCTGTGTTCTTCCCATTGTCTTGCACATTCTTCTATCTTACTTGATTTATCCATTAAAAACTAAAAAGAAATTTAAGAATCATTATTAAATATATAAAAATAGTGATGTCGAAAGTATGTGTAAGAAAATTAAAGTTATTAGGTATTCTCAAATATTTAAGAATCTTTAATTTTGACAGAAGAAAAATTGAAAAAATGAAAATATTGAAGATAAAAATGCAGGTAGTATGTGATAAAGAAAGGAAATGGTAGAATACTTAAAACAAAAGGAATGATACGTGAATAAAAAAAATGGCATTATGTTGTTGATACTCAAAGAAACTACACCAAAAATATGAATTTATCATTAAGACTTAATTACACATTAAAAATAATAAGAACATAAAGAAATTTGACTTCTTTCTTTCTTATGCATTACCGATGATACTAAATAATTTTCAATAATATTCATCTATTAATCAAACAATAGAATGAAATGAATAAATTTAAAAATAGGTAAAGGAATCGATCAAAATAGTTAAACTTTAAAAGTTAGTGAGAATATTAAAATTAAAAAAAATATAGTATGAAAATTAAAAGTTATGTTTAACAACAACTTTTTTCTACTTCACTGTCTTCAAACTAATTAAAAACAAAAACTTAATAAGAGTTGCCAAAAGAACATAACAGAAAAATTAAAGTTAATTTAGAGAAATACTACCGAAAAGATAGCAGTTACCATTATTATCTTTCTCTTTCATTTTCATCTTTGTTTTCTTTCTTCCATATCTTTAATTTGCTTCTCCAACATTTTTTCTCTCTCTCAATTAATTTGCTTCTCCACCATTTTATCTCTCTCTCAATATATCTAATGGGAAGAATATAAAATGGAGAGAGAAGATGGATTGGTTTAGAAACCGCATAGAAGTTATGAAAGATGAAGAATAATAACTAACTAATAAAAGAATGTAATAAAATCAATTTATTAGGGACAAAATTGGAAATAAAAAAGCTACACCAAAAATGCTTATTGCCTTTATATATTGTTATAGATTATTGAGACATTCATTTTAAATAATTTAAAATTTTAAAAAAAAAACCATTGTGATGGGTTGGGTCAACAGGTCTACAGATTAAGAAACTTAAACATGATACTCAAACCAAAATTATACGGGTTGGATTGGATATACCCGTAAATGAATGAGTTTGGTTAATTTATAAGTTGGTTTGTGGGTCGATCCATACTCATGATCACCTTTAATAGTACTCCATAAGGCATTAGAAAAAATTTATATTAAAGCATATATGCTTTTATGATATCAATAAATTGTTGATGATATTGTTCTGTACTAGAACTAGAAATAGTTGAAGTAGGTGGTGAAGAACCCTGTACCGGTGGTGTTGATCTTCGATATGGTGGCGCAAAAGTGGACTTGCATGGTTAGCACTCCAACGTCTAAGTCAGATCAAGATTCAAGATGATAATGGTGAAAAGTGGAGATCATAAAATGTACCTTGTTTTCCGTGTGAAATGACTTTATACCTTAGATCAAATGGAGTGGATTTGAGTTAGCATGGGCCTTTGGTCAATCTATAACAGTTTCTCCAAAGGTTTTGTCGGGCATTAAGGGAGTTCGAGAAGTCTTTATCGATTGTGATCAGCCTTTGCGGATGTTGTTCGTTTTGAACTAGAACTAAAATGCTTGTGGTCAGATGAAAATGTAATGGGGAGCAAGAGCATTAAATGAATTTTCATCATTGAAACATTTCACTCATTTCCTCTGACATGTGGGCTGACGTGACTAGTTAGTGTATGCTATTTTTTGTAGTGCATTTAAGTTTATTTTCATTTCCAAGAGAAGTTCAATTGCTGATTTTGTAACTCCCCTTTCTTGCTAATTTGAATTGTTCAATCATCTTCGTCTATAAATAGGAGGAGTTGGACAATGAGGAAACTTTTCACAATCCTTGAAATTCAAGTTCATTCATAGTTACTTTTATTATTAAGCGTCTTTGTCTCTTTCTTCCTAAGAGCATTAATCATGGCAATTTTAGTTCTTTGATCAAAGTCTTTACCTTTTTACATCACTTTGCTTCATGAACCTCGCCCAAACAAGCACTCTTCTCAACTAAAGATTGTACGTTCACAATCTCATGCGTTCTAGCCAAGATGAGTAATAGTCTTATTCACATTGCGAATGATTCTAAGAGTGATGTTTATTTTGTTGTAGGAATGGAGGGTATCCCTTGATTCTTACCTTTCTCTCATTGCCTTGATCACATGAGACACGATGTTATATCCCTAACCAACAATTATGATGATTCTGATTCAGAAAGGGTATTTGAGAATTCCCTAGATGAAAGAGATTCTTAATTTACTCTTTTGAGGCTCTGTTAACAAATTACAGTGAATAACCATAAAGGGCGGAAAATCATGTTAAGGTCCCTATGGCCCTCCCATTTTGACTAAGGCATAAATACAAGTTGTTAAGTGGATAAGAGAGAGTGTTAATGATTTCATCCAGGTCTATCGAATGACCAATAACTATGAACCTAATATATTGAAATTAGAACCCATTTGAAGTACTGAAGTATGCCAAATATAGTTTTTTAGATCAAGCTCGACAAGCATTTTAAAGTTGACAAATTGTGTTTGAGTGTTATGATGTTGGTGGAGTCAGTTGATGCATTCAAGTACAATTAGGTGGACGCAGAAGTGGTGGATACTCTGTCTATTCTAAATACTAAAGCGGCATTACTAGTGCTCATCGACCGTTCGTACGTATGTGTCGTGATAGCTGCAACATGTAGTATGCTTTGGGTGCGAAAACCCTAATGGATTTCCTTCATGATGAGGAGGTGTTTCGTGCTTACTAGGTGGGTCACGAGTCTGCATCGTAGTTACAACAAGGTGTTGTTCGCTTTGAGTGTTAGAACCCTTATAGATTTGCTTTAACTTTAACTATGTAATCTCAATTGGAGTTTCGTGATCACTAGCTTCAATTGAGAAAAGTTATTATGCGTTAGTCCACATCACTAGAAATTATACTAGACCAAAGGTCACATCCCTGCCTCCAAGGCTATCCTGGTTCGGGGTAGACGCCTTCGGGCTCTACCACCACGCTCTTGGAGTGGCTAGTTCTTGAAAAGGGGGTGTGTCAGCTATGTTGAGAAGAATGCTCCTTAAATGTGAAGTCTGTCTTAAAATACTGACTCACGTCATCCTTCACAAAACACAGGATATTATTTATGGTCACATCAATTAACAATTAGCATATCAATTATAGAAATTGTGCAATCGCTTTAATGAGTATCCAACTACTAAAAATTGTTATAAGGATATAGTATTCTCCCCTTTATTCTATATGTTTTGGTTGGATGGGGCACTGTGCAGACATTCTTATCTTTGTCCGCATGATGGATTAATGGTCCGCTTGGAATCCATCTCTAGGTTCTTGATAAACAAGCACCTCGGGACAATCAGTACCTTGATTATCTGTTGTTTCAAGGTTGGTGCTCTTCTTGATATTTCAGAGTTTGTTCAGAAATATCTCTACTAAATTATAATTGGTCCTCTGGCGTCTGGCTAATTATACTTGTCACTACAAGAAAATGCTGTATTTCCCTAGTGAATTAGTGACGTGGTAAACACGTGGGTAAAAAATTGTGTTGCCAAGTGATAACCACGTCACTAACATTTTTTATTAATAAACTTTGCTATGCCAAACTCTGGAACAAAAATTTGGAATTTTAAGGGAGAGGGAAATTTGAATTTTCCACAAATTCTGTTGTGGTGTGTTAACCACTTGGGAAGTTAAAATTCAAAAAGGTCACAAAATACCCACATGAATTTCACTTTGCAACCCACGTACATCAATAATTATATTCCCGTTGGGTTGTCATTTAGTGGACCAACGGTAATAATTTAATATTGGGGGGATGTTCCGTCTTAAATTCACGTCGCAAGTTTCTGATGTGAATGCCACGTCGCAAGCTTTATGAGATAAGTTGGCAATTAATGAAAATGAAGTTGCGACCTTCATTTCACGTCGCTAATTTCTAAAGGATTTGCCACGTCGCAAACTACCCACCTGGCCTGCACGTCGCAACTTTCTGATGTTAAAGCCACGTCACAACCTCCCTTATATAAACCAAATCTCAGAATTTCTTCAAGTCCTCATCTCTTGCAAACCTCCCTCATCTCCTTCTTCTTCCCCCTTTCTTCCCCCTTTGTTCTTCAGCTGCTGTGTTGGTGTTGCTCAACAAAGTTTCATTTGCCAAAAATTAAGGTGATATATTAGTTGGTTTTGTGATTGTTTCATGTTATAGTTTATTTTATATTTTTTTATTATTAACTGTTAATTTTTTTTTCTTCAGATCTAACAATTTTATAGGAAGTCCTCTATATTGGAGGCTTAATTAGAGGTATTTATGAATTTTAATTTGTTTATATTTATTATGTATTGTATTGTTGTTGAAAACTTTGATAGTTAGGTTAAAAAATTTTAGATTTTTGAAATATTGTGATATAATGTATTGTATATTGGGTTTGTTGTTGTTTTAAATTTTAGAAAGCAAAAATAAAAATAATATGTTATGTGATTTTTTAATTAAAAAAATAGATTATTTATTTGAAACAAATTAAAAAAGATTTATATTATGTTGTGTGATTTTTAAACAGATTTTTAATTAAATAATATGTTGTGTGATTTTTAGTAAATCAATTATATCTATTATATAGAATAATATATATTATTAAATAGTTATTATAATTTAGTAAACATAATATATATTATTTTAATAAAACAGTTTTTTAAATGTATAGTGAATATATATTATGAATATAAAAAAACAGTTTAAAATATATAATGAATGTATAATGAATATAATAAAACAGTTTTTTAAATATATAATGAATATAATAAAACAGTTTTTTAAATAATAAAACAGTTTTTTAATATATATTATTTTAGTAAACATAATATATTATTAAATTAATGAATATAATAAAACAGTTTTTTAAATTATAAAACAGTTTTTTAATATATATTATTTTAGTAAACATAATATATTATTAAATTATAATATATATACAAAACAGTTTTTTAAATAATAAAACAGTTTTTTAATATATATTATTTTAGTAAACATAATATATTATTAAATTAATGAATATAATAAAACAGTTTTTTAAATAATAAAACAGTTTTTTAATATATATAAGAAACAAAAATAATATATTAGAAACAAATTAAATATGTTATGTATTTTTAATTTTTAAAAACAGAATATTTATTATGTTAGAAAAAATAGAATTTTAAAAAATATTATTAGTAAACAATATTGTAAATAGAAAAAATTAATATATATTTTTTAAAAATATAAAGAATATGTATTATATTTAAAAAGTGTTATTTTTAAATGTATTACATTATTTTTACACATTCAATTATTAAAAACAGATTTTTAAAAATAATGAATATATATTATACTTTAAATATGTTATTATTAGTATAATATATTATTTTAGTGAATTTATATTATACTTTAAAATAATGAATATATATTATACTTTATAAAATTATAGTGAATATATATTATACTTTAATGAATATATTATAATTTAAAAATAATGAATATATATTATACATTAAAAATAATGAATATATATTATACTTTAAAAATAATAAATTTATATTATTTTAGTGAACATATTTTATTAAGTTGGTGTCGAAATAGAAAAAAAAGATTTAAATTACATATTTTATTAAGTTGGTGTCGAAATAGAAAATAATATATATAAATTTATATTATATAATGATAGTACAAATTTCTACAGTATGGAATATTTTCGTTACTATCGTAGTTGGATGTACGATAGAACGTTACCAGGCAGACGTGGACTTACGACAAATTTTGAGGAAGGAGTTAAGGGGTTTATCGCGTGGGCATTTGCACAAGAATGTTGTCGACGTGAGGGAGGAGTGAGATGTCCTTGTCTTAAATGTGAATGTAGACGTATAATTAGTGACCCAGAGGAAGTAGAACGTCATTTGAAGAGGAAGGGTTTCATTCAAAATTATTGGGTTTGGACATATAATGGAGAACAACTGCCGAGTAACGTACATGCAGAAACAACTAATACAGACGCATCAAGCAGTCGATCACATATGGAATTTGATGAACAATTTAATCTGATCGATGAAATGGTTGGTAATGCATTTGGAGTAAATGTGACATATGATGAACCTCAGGACTTTGATGGTGAAGAGTTGTCGAATGAGGAAGCACAAAGATTTTACCAATTGTTGAAAGAAATGAATACACCGTTGTTTGAGGGGTCGGCAGATTCAAAATTATCAATGTGTGAGAGATTATTGGCTGCAAAGTCAAATTAGAATGTTCCTGATCAGTGTTTGGAATACTTTGCAAAAATGATGTTGGATGTGACTCCTACGAAAGACAACTTGCCTACAAGTTATTATGATGCAAAGAGGTTGGTGTCGAAGTTGGGTTTAGAAGTGAAAAAGATTGATTGTTGCATAAATGGATGTATGTTGTTTTATGACAATGAGTTTGGTATTAATGATGAGGCGCTGGAGGAATGTAAGTTCTGTAAGAGTCCGAGATATCAAGTTCGTAGTAAAGCCATTAACCGTAAACAAAAACGTGTAGCAGTGAAGTCCATGTTTTATTTGCCGATAATACCAAGGTTAAAAAGATTGTTTGCTTCAATGCATAGTGCAAGTCAAATGACATGGCATCATACAAACAAAACATCTTCAGGCATTATGCGGCATCCATCTGACGGTGAGGCATGGAAACATTTTGATAGGGTACATTCTGATTTTGCTGCAGAACCTAGAAATGTCAGGCTCAGACTATGCTCTGATGGTTTCACTCCGTACGTCCAAGCATCTGCAATTGCATATTCATGTTGGCCAGTTATCGTAACCCCTTACAACCTCCCTCCAGAGATGTGCATGACAAAACCATACATGTTTTTGACTTGCCTCATTCCAGGACCGTCAAGTCCTAAATCCGGAATCGACGTTTATTTGCAACCTTTAATAGATGATTTGAAGAGGCTGTGGATTGGAGAATGGACCTATGATATATCTCACAAACAAAACTTCACTTTGCGAGCTGCCTTGATGTGGACTATTAATGACTTTCCCGCTTAAGGAGACCCAGCCTCGTTCGAGAGCCAGAGTACGTAAGGTACCGCCCTCGCCCATGTATGCTTCTCGCCCACAGTCTCAGGCAGATCTAATGTCCGTAGACACTTCACAGCCATTTACGACATTACTCTCCTCCTCCCAAACGGTTCCATCTGGGAATCTATCGTTTATTAGTCCGTTTGGGGGATCCTTCATGCATCCGCTTGGGGTACCATCTACGTTTACGCAGCAGTCTGGGGGATCTAGTTTTCCTGGGGGATCTAGTTTTCTTCCTCAGCAGTATTCCTTCGCACCGCAACCTGGGGGATCTAGTTTTCCTCAGCAGACTCACTTCGCACAGCCTGTGGGATCTGTTTTTCCTCAGTAGTATTCCTTCATGCCGCAGCCTTTAGGATCTAGTTTTCCTCAGCCGACACCCTCCACGCCCCAGCCAGAGGGATCTGGCTCCCGCATTCCACACCCCACACATATACCTGCGCGTCAGCAGCAGGATGACCACACTGTTCAGGGGGATGACGATGTTCATGAGGAGCAGACAAATCCTGTTGCAGAGGAGCATTTGGTGGTTGAAGGACGACATCTGATTAGGCCTGAGGGATCTGGGTATGTTTTTAATTTATAATATTTATTTAGCTATATATTGTCATTTTATGTTTAATACTCGTTCAAATTATTGTTGTTTAGTTTTGATCCGTGTCATCCTGCTGCTAAAGTTGTAAACTGGGTCATTCAATTGATGTATACAAAACTCATTAAGTCTTTCGGAGAGCTCCCAGATAATGAGAAAGATATATGGTTTGATAAATTCAAGGTAAATTGTATTTTTATTATAGTTATGTTATTTTATCACGATTTTTTTATATATATCTAACATTTTATTTGACTGTCATATAACTTGCAGGAAAGGTGTACTTGGCAGAAATTTGACGAGTTCAAAATTAAAAAAAATTTCAAAAGTAAGGTATCTAGCAGATTATCTGACATGCTTAGGAATGCTAGACAACGTTGGGAAAGAGATCAAACTCGTCCTAACTGGATAGGCGAGGAAATATTTGGTGAACTTGTTAAGTGGTGGAAGACAGAAGATTTTCAGAGAAGATCTGAACATGCTAAAAAGATGAGGGCATCTGAAGCAGGTGGATGTCTTAATACAGTTGGAAGTATCAGTATCGGCGAACATCGTCGACGAATGGTAATTATAACTATTTTTTAAAGTTTTTTTTGTATTATTATATATTTAATTAAGCTTCATTATTTTAATTAGAAAAAGGACTTGGGGAGGGAGCCACGAATTAATGAGCTATTTGTGAAGACCCGAACCAAAAAATCGGGCGACTTTGTTGACGGTCGTTCCAAATCAACCTTGGTAACTTGTTTATTATAGTTGAATTCTTTTAATTTCATAATTACTATATAATTAAATTGTTTAAATTATATTTAATTTAATTTTTTTTAATGTGTGTGTAGGAGTTGTACCAGACATTGCTTGCCCAATTTCTAACTGAAAATCCTCAATATACGCCGATTGGGGATGCACCGCTTGATCCACGCGTTGATCTTTATATTTGGAATTTAACAGTAGGCGGGAAGAGAGTTAATGGATGTTTTTTTGGTCTGGGGTCTTTGGCTGGTGATTATAGAAAAGGGGACCGAACTTTATTTCAGAGACTCGATGATGGGGAAGGAGGATCGCGTCCGGCAGAATTGACACCAGAAATGTTGGCAACAGTGAGACAGTTAGCTCTAGCTGAGGCGAGACGAGAGGCGGAGACACGTGAGGCGGCCCTAAAGGCCGAAATGGATGATATGAGAAATAGACAAAATGCTGAAATCGAGGAAATGAGGAAGCGGCAATCAGACATGGAGGCACAAATGCGAAAATATTTTGCCTCGAGATCGAATTATTCTCCCGAAGATGATCACCAAAGCGAAGATGAATTATTTAGTGGCGAAGAATAATTTTTTTTTATTAATATTTTTATTTGTGACGTGAATATTACGTCACAACTTTTATTATTATTATTTGTATTTGTGACGTGAATTTCATGTGACTAAATATTTATATATTTTTAATGTATATTATTTTAATTAAAATTATTTTAATTTTAAATTTATATTTAATATTTAATATTTCTTTTAATTTTAACGTTGTTTTCAGTTAATATTATTTATTTCTTTTTATAATTAAATTTAACAGTGAAGTGGATCCCATGTCACTAATTAGTGACGTGGGAAAAAAATGGGAAACGTATTAATTCTGTGAGGTTTCCCACGTGATAACAAGGTCACAACTTTGTGACGTGGGAATCACATGGGTACTAAATTTACTTTGTGTCAGGCAAGCGTGCAGAGCAATTTGGTAAAGGTAAGTTCCCACATGACTTTCACGTCACTAATTAGTGACGTGGTTTTCACGTGGGAAGTTTTCTTCTTTATTTTGTGATTTGCGACGTGATAATCCTGTCACAACTTTGTGACGTGTTTTCCATGTGGGAAAAAGTTCCCACCATTGCATTTCCGGCGTGTTTTACCCACGTCGCAACCATTGGCTAGTGAAGTGATTTTTACATTAGTGACGTGAATATCACTTGGGAAAAGGCAATATTTCTTGTAGTGTGTGTAGGGCATATACTCAAATGAAGATGAAATTTCTTGAAGGGCCTTCCTCCAAGGCCTCTCTCCAACTTTCATTGATTGATCTTGGTTTATTCTTTTACTTGATCACCTCCTTGTTGATCGATAAAGTAAGTATGATGACCAGATATTCCTTCAGTGATACTTTACTTCATCGTGACGGAGCTCGGATGCCTGTCCCTCTCGCTATCCTAAGGATTGAAATTGTTCGGCGGAGGTCTGGTATCTTTATGGCCTCAAAATTGAAATTGTTTCCTGGTGTCTATTATGTACGATGCATCTCGTAAGGGATTTTACCGATGGTGGAACTATTTTGCCCATCTTCCGGTCCATATTTCAAGAAAAGAACTTAGTCTATAGAAGAACCATATGATGTTACCTTTAATGAAACTAACCCAAGGTCGGTAGAAGTAGATGTTTTTTACTGTGCCTGAATTTTGGAGAAAATATCTCTATAAGACATAGATCAATATCAAGACAAGATCAAGATCAATACAAAGTACAAAATCAAGGTCTAGACAAAGATCAAAACCAAGGTTAAATAGGAGATCATCAAATTAAAGATTAAAACATTTATTTTTTTTCCAAAGAATGGAAGACCACATGAAATCATTCAACCCAAAATGTCATAAGAGATATTTCTAAGGGAGTAACAACTAGACACTATCTTGATTCAAGACATGTTGACGACACATGATTTCTTATAAGCCATGAAAATTGATCAGGATAATTTTGATAAATTTTTTGAAGCCTTTGTGAGAAACATGGTCACATAAACCATATAAGTATCAAAATAGTTGGTTGCCTATTCAAATGAAGGATATGCATGTACTAATGTAGATAACTCAAACAATGTTGTTATGAAAAAATTTATTGAGATGTAACATATACGAACGATATGAAAAATTGAGGCAGATAATTTCGAAAATACTTGCAATACAGGTGTGAGTATGACCTCAATCATACATACGTTATCTCTTTCCTAGGGAGCCTTTAGTTGCTCGATCACAAAAATGTCTTGAAGTATCCCCCCACGGTTGCCACTTCACCTTTCAAGCAATCTCCTTACCCAACAACTTGTCAAGTGTTAAGGGGTACTCAAGTGGATCATCAATCCCACCCTAAATAATGAAGTTAAGTGGTAAATATAGATTATAGTTTGGCCTGTTTCAAAAAACGTTGGTGAAAAATGACAATAGGACTTCACCTTAATCATTGTGTTGTGCATTTGAGCAGTAGAGAGGCCTAATAGTTGTTCACTTTCTCGGTCCCATAAAACAAACTAACAACAACTTCCGCAAAGAATAACTTCAATTTGAATTTTGTACCTAGTAATATAGCAATATAAAAGTAGTAATGAATGTCATATATATATATATATATATATATATATATATATATATATATATATATATATATATATATATATATATATATATATATATATATATATATATATATATATATATATATATATATATATATATATATATATATATATATATATATATATATATATATATATATATATATATATATATATATATATATATATATATATATATATATATATATATATATATATATATATATATATATATATATATATATATATATATATATATATATATATATATATATATATATATATATATATATATATATATATATATATATATATATATATATATATATATATATATATATATATATATATATATATATATATATATATATATATATATATATATATATATATATATATATATATATATATATATATATATATATATATATATATATATATATATATATATATATATATATATATATATATATATATATATATATATATATATAACAAAATGAAATTTTCTCTTATTAACATTTGGAAAAGATGTAACCTAAATATTTCAGCTTCTATTAAATGTCCAATTTCACATTTAAATAGAGGTTTATCTCCCTTAGTAAATTTAGGACATTGATGGCATGCCTAATAATACCATCCGTATTATGATGCAATGAGCTTGTCAATTGTTGCAACCGTAATACAAAAATTTATCTGTAGGAAAGCCCATGTGTGAAAGTTAAACATAAAAATAGATGTTGACAAACATAGAAAATGTGTGAGCATGGAGGAAAAGAGTCCTGGATAAAAAAAATATGCATCACTGAGTTGCTTAATTTCAGTGATAGGAAGGACCACAACTTTTGACATGAATTTTCGATAAGGAGTAAGCTGAGAGTTGGAAGAGTTTTGTGACCACACTTGAGATTGTGAACTTAGCTGATTGGACCGATTAACCAATGAGTCCTTAGGGATGCTAACAGAAAGAAGAAAACATAAAAATGTTATAGGATTTGGTGAAATGTATGTATTGTAAGTAATACAAAATGTTCTTATTAAGAAGTGAACCTTTTAATGAAGTAATTGATTGGCGTGAAATCGTCGTTGATGTACAGTTTTATAACATTGTAAGTGTTGGAAACTGAAAGAGGACATTTTCCTACATAAATAATAACATTTTATGTCTACGCCATCATGAAAGAAAAAAATACATAAATGAAAGTGTAGAACAAACGAAATCAAGAATGGTAAACCTTCTTCTTTGACTTCGGTATATTGGAGTAAGATGATTGTTGGCAAGTATGAATCAGTTCTCTATTGATTGAATTTGATGAACTATGACACATAAGCTTTCTAAAGGGTACAGTTGATAGTGTTGCTGCTACAAATTTAGGGAGACAATGTAGTCAGTAAAAATAAGATAATAACGGATAAAGAAGAGGTTCGTAAAGAGCATAGGCACCCCAAGTCTCGCAAGATGTTAACCTGTTGTTTTATGCTACCAATATGGATCTGTGTCTACCCAGTTTCGTCCACCATTCCAATTATATCTTCCAAAAATGATGTAACAAAAAGCAGATGATTGAGCAAACAAAATGTAAGAGATTTCCAAAATATGGAATTTTATGCTTTTTGTGATAATTTATAATATTGAGAAGCAAAATTAGAACATTGAATTGCATGGCCTAGTGGTAAGAAGGTGTGTTTTTTCACCTTAGTGTGCATGGTTTAAATCCTATGTGGCCACTTTTTGAATGTTTGTTTTTACTAATGGTAATAAAAATTAACTCAAAATAAAGTCATGTAAGGGTTGAACTTGTGACCTTTGGATTACACACACGTGCCTTTACCAACTAAACCATTACAACCTTCATGAAATACTTTGAACTTTATAACTATATACTCGTTCATAATTAAGTGCAGTATTTATTTTCAAAAGTTGTTTCTCTTAATCAAGTGTCATGAACTTCTCTATAAATAGAGACGCTTGAGAAATAGAAGACACACAAAAATAGAAATATATACACTCATTTTCTCTCTCATTTTAACTATTTTAAATCATATTTACTTTATTATGCACGACTAAAATATAGGAAACATTTTTCTGTAACCAATTATCAAAAGATAAGCTTAGTGTGTTTGTACAATTCATATTAAGGTATTCAAAGTATCTTGAAGGGAATTCGACGTTAATCCCTATTGCATCCGATATATAATAATTGGTGAGGCGGATTAAGCCCAAAGGTTTGTGTAAAATTCACACGCTTTGAATTTTCAAGTGTAATCTTCATCAAGACCTTCTAGGTTCTAGTGTTGCTACATATTTCCAAAAACCATAATATCCAACACAAAAGTCATTACCTATCAATGCATCTTTTTTCCATTTGCTGGTAATAATATCACAAAATAGAGTGAACTTAATAACTTTGCATGGGATGCAATGTTTGTTTGTATCACCAACAGTGGTTCCTCTAGTGAATTTTAAAATAAATTTATGGTTTAAAGATTTGAATACCAACTCATTAAGTTAAACCTAAAAGTTTGCTAGCATGTGTCGTTAACAACTAACTGGAAATCGTAAGTCTGGCTATACTTTATGGGAACAACCACATGGATATCAATCCCCTATCAAGGAAAGTAAAGCACGAAGTTCATGTATCATCATTAAAAGCAAGATCAATAAAAAGATGTGAAACATATAAAAACAAATATTTATCCAAATCAGTTCAGAAACAAATAATATAAGTATGAATAGTAACCGAACAAATAGTAATAAAAGTTGTAAATATATTGTTGTGACAAACGATACCAATTAAAAAATTCTTGATTGAGAAAATGGAGTTTCTTGGATGAACAATGAAATAGTTAGATGATAACGCGAAATCGTATATATATATATATATATATATATATATATATATATATATATATATATATATATATATATATATATATATATATATATATTGACGCATAATTCAACTAATGTTTGACTGGTTTCAATCCGATTTCGGGTTTTTTCCATGTTATTTGTCTGATATTTTGCAGGTATTTGAAGATCATGTCCAAACAAAGCAATATGAAGAAAAGAAGCAATTACAGATGAAATATGGACGAAAACCAGATGAAAACAACATGAAAAACACAGAATGCGCATTTTGCTGCTGTGACGACCGTCACACCTCCATGACGACCGTCACACACGGGTGACGACCGTCACACACCATGACAACCGTCATGCAGGCAAAACGCAAAGCTTCAATTAAACGTGCAAATACCAGTTCCAAGTCCCAAATAATGGACCACTACTCCCTAATTTTTCTAACTCCAAGTCCACCTTCTTCAAATTACAACCGTTAGCATTTTACCTCTATAAAAGGGGAAGGAGGGGAGCAGAGAAAGGGAGCCGCATTCAGATAACGAAGTGCTGCCCAAATTATTTTCCAGAGCAAAATTTAGTTTCATTCTCTTTGTTTTTGTTTCCTTTCCTTATTCCTGTATTCCATTTTCTACAATATTCATTTGTACGCTCTATTGGTTTGAAGACATAATCCTGCCGACATCGTTGGGATTTGGCCAAAGCCAATTGGATACGTTACAGGTTTTTTTTTTATTTCGTTAATTATAACTTTAATTCTCAGTAATATGAATGTTCTAAGTTTTTGCTTTTATTTATGTTTTACCTTTCCAAATCCATGTCTAGCTAAACCAGAGTAATCGATATGTAATAATAATTCAGACGGGATTTGATAATAACCGGTGAAAACTTTCTTTTTCAAAAGTTGTTTATGGCCTGAGTGTTTAAACTTATTTCCTGAATAAACGTTCGTCGCGACAGCGAGAACTTATTTAAAAGTAGTTTTTCCACGACAATGGGAAATTAATTAAGGTACGAACCAACAAGCGACAGCTGCGGCTAAGACCAGATAGTAAACACTAGGCATTTGTTTTAATAACAGCGAAAGCACTTTAAAATAGATTAGAACTTAGAGATTTCCAAAAAGCGATTTTAACCTCGAACGGGATAGCGACAGCATACGTTCCGCCTTAGAGTTGCGACTAGCGTCAACAACCATCGTGAGACGAAAGTCTTTAGATCACTATTTTCTTCTTAATTAAATTCTGAAAAATGTTTTATATACCGGTAACCTGTCAAATCCCCGAAGAGCATAATTATTGCATATCGATTCACGTAATTATAATTCAAGTAACGTTTTTTTAGTTCCCTTTAGTGATAGAAATTATTCCCTTAAACATTATCTACCTAGCTAAACATAGTAACTCCCGAGAACACTAGTTTGATTACGAGTCCCTGTGGGATCGATATCTTTTATTACTACGCGATAGACTGTGCACTTGCAGTTGAGTTGTATTAGACATAGAAAGTCGCGATCAAGTTTTTGGCGCCGTTGCCGGGGTCCCGTTTAGTCAATAGTGTAACCTTCTGTTATGCCGTATAGACTAGGTTAACAATTTTATTTTCCCTTTACTGGTTATGTCGATTGTATGCCAAGTATTCGCCCACAAGGCGATATCTTAAAACCCTCAGTCGCAGAACTAGAGCGCTTCTTACATTTAAGAAGTCGCATTATTGAATACCAACAAAAACATAACATTCCCGATCCTCTCACTCACATTCCCAAATCCGAAGAAGAACCAAAGATGGCTGAAGGACCTCAAAACAAACCGCTGAAGGCATACGCTACACCCTCTCAGATGGAGCCTAGAAGTAGCATTGCTGCCCCAGCTATTACTCAAAACGATTTTGAACTGAAACCCTCATTGCTGTCAGCTGTACAACAAAACCAATTCTCAGGAAATGCAACTGAGGATCCAAACGAACATTTAACGAAGTTTGTACAATATGCAGACACAGTGAAAGCAAATGGAGTAACTCCAGACGCAATAAGGCTTCGTCTTTTCCCTTTCTCTCTTAGAGATAGAGCGTGGACATGGTTACAATCCTTACCATCCAACTCCGTTACGACGTGGGAACAGTTGAAGAACGTCTTCTTAGCAAGATATTTTCCGCCAAGCAAAACTGCTATGCTTAGAGCTCAAATCAACGGATTTCGACAAAAAGATACTGAATCTCTTTACGAAGCATGGGGATGATTCAAAGATATGATGAGAACATGTCCTCACCACGGTCTAGAAGACTGGGTGATGATCCATACTTTCTATAATGGGCTTTTATACAACACCAGATTAATGGTAGACGTCGCCGCGGGCGGTGCACTTATGGATAAGTCATACGACGAAGCCTATCAACTAATCGAAAACATGTCTCAGAACCACTGCCAATGGGGAGGTGAACGCATTCCAGCAGAGAAACCCGCAACAAAAGGTGGGATGTACGAGATCACCAGCCTTGAAAAGTTCAACGCTAAAGTAGATGCTTTAGCACAGAAAATTGACAGTCTGACCGTTAACCCCACTGCAACCGTCGCTGCCGTAACTCCAAACTGCGAGTTATGCGGAATCACCACTCATAATGCGCCCGAATGTCCATTGCTGGCCGGAATTCCACCAGACCAAGTAAATTATGCTCAAGGAAATCCTTACGCAAATACCTACAACCCAGGTTGGCGAAATCATCCAAACTTTTCTTACAAAAGCGATAATGCATTGCAGATGCCTGCTGCTCCGCCAGGATATCAGAAACCAGCTGCTGCTCAGAGTGCACCTAGGAAATCAAAACCTCGAGTTGATGATGGAAAAATTCATAGCTACTCAAGCTCAAACAAACAAAGAATTCCTGAATCAAAACATACACACTAGCGAGCAAATTAAACAGCTGACCGGAAAAGTAGACGCTTTAGCCACCCACAACAAAATGCTAGAAACACAGATATCACAAGTGGCTCAACAACAAGCCTCTGTTGCTGCACTGTTGCTGCACCCGCTGGCACATTTCCTGGACAACTCGAACAAAATCCAAAAGGACAAGCAAATGCTGTCATATTAAGAAGCGGAAAAGAATTGGATGAACCGATCGATCCGAGAACCGAAAACTCGGCCATGCAACAAAAAACCAACTGAACAGGCAGAAAAGGAATCTGAGTTAGAGAAGAAGGAAGACAACGAGAAGGAGGATATCGCAAGTGAAAAAACGCAAGCACCTCCAGCGCCATATAAACCACCTATCCCTTATCCTCAAAGATTAATAAACTCCAAAACTTCAGAACAATTTAAGAAATTTGTAGAGCTCCTTAAGCAATTGAATATCACTATTCCTTTTACAGAAGCGATAACTCAAATGCCGTCATATGCTAAATTTCTTAAAGAGATCCTGTCAAATAAGAGAAAGATCGAGGATAACGAAACAGTTACATTTACTGCAGAGTGTAGCGCTATTATTCAAAACCGCATGCCTCCTAAATTAAAAGACCCAAGTAGTTTCTCCATACCCTGCGTCATAGGAAAGTTCGTAATAGACAAAGCTCTATGCGATTTAGGAGCCAGTATCAGTGTTATGCCTCTATCTATATGCAAAAAAGCTGAATATGGGAGACCTAAGACCAACCAAAATGTCCGTACAATTGGCTGACCGATCAGTAAAATACCCCGTTGGAATACTGGAAAACGTTCCAGTACGCATAGGACAATTCTACATCCCAACCGACTTCATAATCATGGACATCAAAGAGGACTCTGTTACCCCAATTATCCTAGGAAGACCGTTCTTAGCTACAGCCGGAGCTATTATAGACGTAAAGAAAGGAAGGCTAACATTCGAAGTAGGAGAAGAAAAGATAGAGTTCATTATCACCAAGTTCTTACAAGCACCAGCCATAGACGATACCTGCTATTTAGTAGATGTAATTGACGAATGCATACGAGAACTTGAAAATGAAGATACCACATATTCAGAAATAATAAAGATCCAAATACCCGATATTTCTGAAGACGATGATTGGCGTAAACTGTATAAAGACGACAGCCTAAGCGAAAGCTTAGCACTAACCCCAAACCATATGCCAGGTCCGAAGAACCCGTCTTTAGAACTTAAAACACTACCCATAAACCTTAGATATGAATTCCTAGATGATGAACTAAAAATACCAGTAATAGTCAACGCCGACTTAGGACAACTAGAAACCGTAAAGCTATTAGAAGTCCTAAAGAAGTACCCCACCGCGTTAGGCTATAACATAAGCGATCTAAAAGGTATAAGCCCTTCGATCTGTATGCATCGAATTACAATAGAGGAAGACTGTAAAACCTCTAGAGAGCATCAGAGGAGACTGAAACCCCATCCTAAGCACGGTAGTCAGAGACGAAGTAAAGAAATTGCTAGATGCAGGAATCATCTATCCAATCTCCGATAGTGAATGGGTTAGCCCAGTTCATGTCGTACCTAAGAAAGGAGGAGTCACAGTGGTTAAGAACGAAAAAGGCGAATCAATAACAAAAAGAGTCGTGACTGGAAGCAGAATGTGCATTGATTATAGAAAGCTTAACAAAGCCACACGAAAAGATCACTTCCCCTTACCCTTCATAGACCAAATGTTGGAAAGATTAGCCAAACATTCATATTTCTGCTATCTAGATAGCTATTCAGGATTTTTTCCAAATTCCCATTCATCCTGATGACCAAGAAAAGACTACATTCACATGTCCTTATGGTACTTTTGCTTACCGCCGAATGTCGTTCGGACTCTGTAATGCTCCAGCAACCTTCCAAAGATGCATGATGGCAATCTTCGCAGATTTCATAGACGATATCATGGAAGTATTTATGGACGATTTCTCAGTATGTGGACAAAGTTTCGAAGGATGCTTACAAAACTTAGAAATGGTATTAGAACGTTGTGTAAAAGTGAACCTCGTCCTAAATTGGGAAAAATGCCATTTTATGGTCCGACAAGGAATAGTTCTAGGACATGTCATATCAAATAAAGGAATTGAGGTCGACAAAGCTAAAATAGAGATTATAAAAGACCTCCAACCTCCAAAATCCGTACGAGAAATACAGAGTTTTCTAGGACATGCCGGTTTCTACCGCAGATTTATAAAGGATTTTTCAAAAATCACAAAACCTTTGATCGGCCTGTTGATGAAAGATGCTGAGTTCGTCTTTGACGACGACTGTCTAAAAAGCATTCGAAACATTAAAATCAACCCTTATCACCGCACCGATTATGCAACCACCCGATTGGCGACTACCGTTCGAAATCATGTGCGATGCGAGTGATTATGCTGTAGGCGCAACTCTAGGACAAAGGAAGGACAAGAAGCTCCATGCCATCTACTATGCCAGTAGAACCTTAGACCCTGCCCAAATGAACTACGCTACAACAGAAAAGGAACTTCTAGCAGTTATATTTGCGCTTGACAAATTCCGTTCTTACTTAGTAGGAGCAAAAATTATCATATACACAGACCACG
>CAWUDS030003690.1:0-25000 GCA_963859935.3 Lathyrus sativus | reverse complement strand
TTGAAATTTAAGAAGTCAGTGGATCAAGCAGTGGATCTCTCTCTCCTATCTTGAGTGTATTTGAAGATCATCAAAGAAGTTGTGAGCTGTGAATTGAGCATGGAGGGTATATAGACATCCTTGAAGACATGGAGAGTCATTTTGAAAGTGAGACAAGTCATTGATGTGATCACAAGAGTTGCAGTGGAAGACAGTCAACTAGGGTTTCATCTGGGTCAACCCTAGGTAAACCCTAGGTCAAATGATTGATTGAAAGGCATCAAGGCCTATTTGAAATATGTGGGGTTCATCATTTGACATATAGATATGGATGTGGTGTTGTGCCAAGGAGAAATCAAGAGAAATCAAGAAGAAGAGGAGTTTCTAAATTAGGGTTTCTGTGTAAAATCCCCTGATTTAGGTCAAACTTCCAAGCAAGATAATTCAAAATTCAAGCTTCAAATGGATCCTTGGCCAACATGAAACTTGTATAGGATCTCAAGACCTTTAATTGAGTGGTGGAAGACATCAAGGAGATTTATAGAACTCAAGTTATGGTCCTTGCAAGTTACAGGTCATCTGAGGCATCTGAAATTTTGTCTGTAAAAGTTACTTGTCTTACAAGAAACGTTTACCCCTCAAGGAGATTTCAAATGGATTTCTGGTCAACACGAGAGTTGTTCCTCATTGTCTTAGATTTCTAGAAAGGTATGGTATGCCTTCATCTGATTTGTGGAACTCTACTTATGACCTTGGCAAGCAAAGGGTATTTTGGTTATTTGATAATTACAGGTCATTTCAAGCCTATGCCCAAAAACCATACAAGGAAGCTTCAAATGAAAAACTTCACAACATCAAACTTGCTCCAAATGACATTTTGAGTCTAGAAAAGTGATCATGAAAGTTTGGAAATGCTCATAGCTCAAGGTTCCAAATTTGGTCAATTAAAAGGTGAATTTAATGAATAAAAGTGACCTAAAAATGAGATTTTTCATACCATGGCCAAATGGTATGAAATTATAGGTCATTTTGATTGGAAAGAATGTTTTGAGATGATTGGAAATATTAGATTTTTTGAGTTTAGGTCAAAATTTGAGAGATATCATTGGTTGCTTATGTATGAAGTTACACATGCCAAAATTCAAGGGATTTGTGCACAAGAAGTTTCTAATAAGTTCTAGAGTGTTCCATGAGCATCTATATATTGAATTGAGTGGATCTAATCAGGGGTTGGTGATTCATTTTGGTTGAAACTCATAGTTGCATCTCATTCTTCAATCTTGCAAATTCATTCCAAACTCTATCAAATCTTCATCATTTTCCAAAATTCTTGATCCTATCATCATCTATATTCATCATAGAGCAAGTTTCCATCAAGATCTGGCTGAATTGAAGTAGAATTCGTGTGCTACCAAGTGTATCATCCAAATTGCAAAAGGAAGTGGTTATGGCAATCCAAGGTGTTTAAGCAAGTGTTGTTGCATACAGAACCAAGAATCAAGTCTATTGATCAAGTCCAAAGCACTGCAAGCTGTGAATCCAAGAGATCATCCATCTGTTTTCAAGATTACACCAGGTTAGTTTTTCTATCGAATTGGCTAGAAATAGTTAGCATGTTGTAGAATCTTTAGGTTAGAATTGTTAGGGATAGGTAGATGAATGATTCTGATGAATTTGAGGGCATTTCATGGAGTTCACCATTGGAGCACTAATTATGTTGAGCCTTAGAACACTTAGGTTAGGGCATGTTAATCTTAGCTAGATAGATTAGAATGATCAGCATAACATGTAGAACGCATTAGTGTAAGAGCTAGCAAGAATCATCAAGGTTGATCTCAGTGTAAAGTGTTGGAACCAAGGGCTTCTACCTATCGGGTTTGGCTCTAGATGGAGTTTTGAAGAAAACTGAGACCATGGTTGTGTAGAGGAGAAGATGTAGAGCAATTTTTGTATGAAGGTGTTGAAGTCTGGATCATGAAGCTTCGTGCATGGCATCAATGGTGAAACCCTAGGTTATTTGGAGAAGATGACTCCCCAACGTTGGATCGTGCACATGACTTTGACTCAGAAATTCATCCAACGACCTATGTTTAAACTGAAAATGAGAGGGAGTTCTGAAACGCCAAAACGCGTCGTTTCATTAAACGACTCAGGTGGGCTTAAGTTGTCACTGCTTTTCACACCCCCATTCACTCAAGCCCAAAACCAATGAACTGAATTAATTTCTTTTCGCACCGTTTTGCTTTATTTTTATTTGTTTTTTTTTTCTGACTCAGCTGGGCCCAGACGCGCCTTGCTATGCGCACCCCCAGTCTGGGCCCATCCTTCATTTTTCAATGCAAATAATCACTAGCTGCACCCCTAACTCTTTTATAATCATTTTAATTTCTTTTATTTTTGTTAATTCTTTGAAAAATCATAACAAATTGGAAATTTCATATTTTTAAATGGTTGTTTTTGCATCTTCTTTATAGTTCTGTTAAGAAAATTGTCATATAATAAAATTAGCATTTTATTTTATTTTTGCATTTTTAGTATATTTTTCTTTTAAATAGGTTTTAAATGATGTTTAGTTTAATACTTGATATTGTTGATTTTAGTTTAGTTAGATCCTTGTATATTTTGGACCCATTCTTTTTAGAGTACTTCACTTAGGATTTTAATTTTCATATGAGATTTAATTCATGATTTTAGGACTAAATTTTAGATGGTTTGTTTAGGTGTGATTAGGAGAATCAATTAGGGTTTAGATATAACATAGGTGTAATAAATCATTCCTTTTAGGAGTTGTAGTTTGAATTTTGGGGTATGGGACTATAGGGATATTATGGGTAAAGAATAGATCCCTTAGAAAATATTAGGCTTCCCCTACTCTACCATTACTACTAGTATATTTCCTGTATCTGCTTGATTGTGTGGTGTGCCCTCTATAGGGTTATCCTTTGACTGTGTGGGGTATTGGGCCTGCTTGGGGTTAGGGTTTGAGCTGAAGACTGTGCTGATGAAGCCCATTGAAGACAAAAGAGAATGAAGACCAATTTCTAGAGTTGATGAAGATTATCTCTTGCTGGCAGCTGTTGAAGGTTATAGGATCTAGGAGTTAGGCAGAGCTCTAGAGTAGAAAACTTGATTCACAAACATGGAAGGTCTTGTTTGCCTCCATCCCTCTCTATGATGCAGAGTCTCTCTAAGACATTCACCCCCTTCCTTTGGAAGGCTTGGTGATAGTGTCTAAGAGATAGAACTCTTGAGAGAAACATTCTATGTGTTGTTAGCAGTCTGTTTGCCACCTTTGGTGGTCAACTAATTGCTTAACACCCCAGTTCATCCTCTTGATTGGTTCCTCAGCTGGGGGAGTGAGACTTGAAGAAAAGCCATTGGGAGATTGAAGATAGAGACCTTGCTTGAGGGCTTGAAGATGAAGACTGATGCTTGCTTGAAGCTTGTAGGTGTTTGAAGATGACTTGAAGACAGATGTTGATGAAGACTGCTGCTGCTGTTTATTTTTGCTGTTTTTAATTTTTGATGTATTGTTTGAATTTCCCGGACTGTATTGTTTGCCATTAACCTGTTAGGTTGAAAGTGAACCTTGTCCACTTTTGCCTGTTGTTTTCTAGGTTCGAGGTTGAGTGGGACTCCCTTGCCTCGCTTGTATTGTTGCATCCATGCATTTTACTGCTTTATTGTATATATGCTATTGTTTCTGTTTCCGTTTATCCCTTAGGATCTCTGTTTCTCTCTGCGCAAGAGAGGAGCATGATAGACATTAGGTCTTAACCCATGCATGATAACATTAGGTTAGTTTAATTCCCTTCGCAACCATAGGTTAGAGTTCTGTCTCTTCTTTCTCAAAAACAAACAGAAAAACACAATAAGATTTCAAACACAATAAAAGACACTTCTTCCGTAAAAGAATGTGAACTCATCAAAACGTCAATTTTTGTCCGCTTGGACCAGTAATCAGAAAAAACCTTTTCAGAAGGAGATAAAAGCAATCAAGACAGACTTGTGTCGTACGTGGCCCGAACTACGTTTGCTCTGATCTTTCATGCTGTATGAAAGTACGTAGGCATAGGATGCGATATCCTAGCGAGCAACCTTCCCCTCCTTTCTAGTAGGTAGGCGAACTACGTTGACTCTGATTTCTCGTTCCAGACGGGAATACTGTTGCACCCTAAAATTTGATCAACCTTATTCACTTGGTTTATGTTTCAATATCATTAGCATTTGCATATAGAGTCATGTACATAGACTAATCATCTGCATAGCATAAGCATAGCAAGTCACTCAACAGGGGACCAATCATTATTCTCATCTCTAGAGGCCTATCAAAAGGTTATTATTTAAATTCAATCTCATTCAAGTCATCAGAAAGAATTGGGAAGCTATCAAGTCAATGGGTCAAGCAGTTCATTTATCTCCTATCTGAGGGTATTTGAGGATCAACAAGTAAGTGTGAGCTGTGGGCTGAGTATGGGGAGTATCTAGACATCTTGGAGGACTTAGAAAGTCATTTGGAGAGTAAGGATATGTTGTTATGCTAAGAAGAAATCAAGAGAAATCAAGGAGAAGAGGAGTTTCTAAATTAGGGTTTCTATGTAAAATCCCCTAGTTTAGGTCAAATTTCCAAGCAAGATAAGTCAAAATGAAAGCTTCAAATGGATCCTTGGCCAACATGGAACTTGTAGAGGATCTCAAGACCTTTAATTTGAGTGGTGGAAGACATCAAGGAGATTTATAGAACTCAAGTTATGGTCCTTGCAAGTTACAGGTCATCTGAGGTATCTGAAATTTTGTCTGTGAAAGTAACTTGACTTCCAAGCAATGTTTACCCCTCAAGGATATTTCAAATGGATTTCTGGTCAACATAAGAATTGTTCCTTATTGTCTTATCTTTCTAGAATGGTATGGTATGCCTTCATATGATGTGTGGAACTCTACTTATGGTCTTGGCAAGCAAAGGGTATTTTGGTCCTTTGTGAATTACAGGTCATTTTAACCTATGCCCAAAACTCATACAAGGAGGCCTCAAATGGAAAAACTTACAACATCAAACTTGCTCCAAATGACATTTTGAGTCTAGAAAAGTGACCATGAGAGATTGGAAATGTCCATAGCACAAGGTTTCAAAATTGTTGAATTTAATGAAGAAAAATGGCCTTAAAAATGAGATTTTTCATATCTTGGCCAAATGAAGCAAAATTATAGGTCATTTTGAATGGAAAGGGCGTTTTAAAGACATTGGTTAAAGTGGAATTTTGAGTTTAGTTCATAATTTGATAGTTATCCATGGTTGCTTGAATTGAAAGTTACATAAACCAAATTGAAAGGGAAAAGTGCAAGGGAAACTTCTCCAAGCTTCTAGGAAGTTCTAATCCCATCTATATATTCATAAAAGTTGGTTCATGCAAGGTTTGGTGCTCCCATTTGTTCAAAACCTCAATTTTCATTCATTTTCCCATTCTTGCATAAGCTTCTCAAACTCCCTCAATTTCTCACCAATCTTCACTATTCTTGATTGAGTCTTCACCATCATCATACAAGGATCAGAATCCATACCTTCATTTGTCAAATTGAGGAAAGAATTGTACCATTCACCATTATCATTCAAGAAGCATGAACTTTGGAAGTGAGTGATTCAAGGCCTTAGAACCACACTTGTTGCATACAGAAGCAATCACCAAGCCTCTTGATCACTTTCCTTTCATCACAAGCAGTTGATTTGAAGATCTTAGCACCTGTATCAAGGAATTACACCAGGTTTGTTTTCTCTTCGTATGGCATGAATTAGTTAGGGTTAATAGGTTTTGATAGTGTAGAACGGTTAAGGTAGGGTAGAGGATTGTTTTGGATGAATTTGAGGAGATTTCATGAAGTTTGAGCATGATGTGTCAATTCTGTTAAGGCTCTTAACTCTTGGATTAAGGCACGAAAATGTTAGTAGAGTAGCATGCTATGATCAGGGTGAAGTGTAGATCAGTTTAGGATGAGTTTCGTGGAGAATCGGAGAGGTTTGATATCAAATACCAATGGTGGTTTCCATCTGTTACCTTCTTCGAATTGGCTGATTGTTTGAGTTTTAAGGTAAACCAAGGACATAGGCTTGTAGAGGGAAAGAAGTTGTTGAATTTTGCTTTTGGAATCGTGTGTTTTCATGGCGTGTGGAGAGAGCACGAAGAGAGGGAAGTATCATGCATGGTTAGGGTTTTCTGAAACCCTAGGTGGCTGGAGGTTGAAGAAGGGTCAGGAGCCACACGATGGAAGTCTGACCTTTGACTTGGAGGACTCATCCAACGGATGCGATTTAATCTCAGAATGGAGGGAATTTTCAAAAGATGAAACGCACCGTTTCATTTATTGGGGGGAATTGGGCTCAGACAGCTATTCGCACCCCCCAATTTGATGGGCCCAATGCGCTGAACGTGTTTTCCTTACTTTTCTCACCCCCTTCCCTTATTTCTTTATATTTTCTTTTTATTTTCTTTTCATTTTTCATTCATTTTTGAAAATTCATAATAAATGGAAAAAACATTATTTTTAATTCATTCTTTTTGCATATTTTTCTTTAGGATGTCTAGAAAATTATAAAAAATAAAAATTGCATATTATTTTTTATTTGGTATTTTTCCCATATTTTCTAAATAAATAACATTTTAAATAATTTCATTTCATACATGATTTTGTATTTTTTGTTCTATTAATTGCTTCAATATTTTTTGCCCATTCTTTTTAGGTTGTTTAGGTTAGACATTCAACTTGTAGATACAATTTAGTTCCCATTTTTAGAAATTAATTTTAGGTGTTTAGCTTAGGTGTGAATAACATGAACAAAACTAGGGTTTTAGGTGATGACTTAGGAGATCTGATTCTTTTCCCCTAGGACTTAGGGTTTGAATAGTTTAGCTATGGGACTATAGGGGTTATGGGTAGTTATTAGATCCCCTTAGAAAAAGTCAGGATTCCCCTACTGCTATTAATGTGCTGTATATATCTGATTGACTGGTGTGGTGTGCCCTCTGGGGATTATTGCTTGTCAGTGTGGGTATTGGGATTGTTTGGGGATTTGGGAGAGCTGAAGACTTGAGGAGATGAAAGCCATTGAAGATCCAGAGATTGAAGATCAACTTCCAGAGTTGAAGAGGAGAGTCTTGCTAGCAAATGCTGAGGAGACTAGGGTTTAGGAGCTAGGCAGAGCTCTAGATTAGAAAGTTTGTTTTTCAAACATGGATTGCCTTGTCTGCATCCATTTTTCTCTGTGATTCAGAGTCTTTCTTAGACACTCACCCCCTTCCTTTGGAAGGCTTGGTGATAGTGTCTAAGAGATAGAACTCTTGAGAGAGAATGTCTTTTGTGTTAGAAGCAATCTGTTCACCACCTTTGGTAGTCAACTGATTGCTTAGCACCCAATCCACTCTTGTGACTGATCCCTCATCCTGGAGGTTTGAGCTTGAAGAAAAGCCATTGCAGATAGAAGACTGATGATCAAAGCCCTTACCTGAAGGCCATGAAGATGGAGATTGATGCTTGTTGAAGCCTGTAACTGATTGGAGATTACTTGGAGCCAGATGTTGATTCAGAGTTGCTGATGCTGTTTCTTTTGCTGTTATATTTCATTGTTGATGTATTGATTGGTTTTCTGGACTGTATTGTTTGCTGTTTACCCTGTTGGGTTGAAAGTGAATCCCATTCACTTTTGCCTATTGTTTTCTAGGTTCGAGGTTGAGTGGGACTCCCTTGCCTCGCTTGTATTGTTGCATCCATGCATTTCTACCGCTTTATTATTATAGCTGTTATTGTTTCTGTTTCTGCCTATCCCGTAGGATCTCTGTTTCTCTCTGTGCAAGAGAGGAGCATGATAGACACTAGGGCTTAACCCATGCATGATAACATTAGGATAGTTTGATTCCCTTCGCAACCGTAGGTTAGAGTTCTGTCTCTTTCTTCCTCAAAACAAACAGAAAAACATATAAAGATTTCAAACACAATAAAAGACACTTCTTCCGTAAAAGAATGTGAACTCATCAAGACGTCATTTTCTGTCCGCCGGGACTGTTAATCAAGAAAACCTTTTTCAGAAGGAATAAAATCAACCAAGACAGACTTGTGTCGTACGCAGCCCGAACTACGTTTGCTCTGATCTTTCATGCTGTATGAAAGTACGTAGGCATAGGATGCGATATCCTAGCGAGCAACCTTCCCCTCCTTTCCCGTAGGTAGGCGAACTACGTTGACTCTAATTTCTCGTTTCAGACGAGAATACGTAGGCATAAAGTGCGATACTTTGCCGAGTCATTTTATTTTCATTCTCTTTTAACCCCAGACCTTTAGAGTAGATAGAATAACAATCCGTACCCGAAAACAAGCGTGGATCCCGTCGAGTACGACGGACGTGAGGGGTGCTAATACCTTCCCCTTGCGTAACCGACTCCCGAATCCAGGTTTTGGTTGCGACGACCATACCTTTCCCATGTTGTGCGAGGTTTACTCTGGGCGTTTCCTTTCCCTCCCGTGGGATAAATAACGCACGGTGGAGACTATTCTGTTCAGCCGGCGCCGATTTTCGCAGTAGCGACAGCTGGCGACTCTGCTGGGGATCCAACGTCCCCTGGCTGCTAAGGACTGCGATAGTTCTTATGCATTTGGGATCCAACGTCCCTTAAGAGAGTCAATCCTAACGCTTGTTTTCCCGTCGAGGATTTTGTATGGAGTTATTTTATATTTCTAACCTTGTATTTTCAGCTTTATATATTGATTATTATTGCTGTATCTGGGGTGTGACGGGTGTTCTGATATTGAGAGATAAGCCGGACCTGGGCTTGAGTGCACCTAGAATTAGAGTAGAAATTAGTGGGCGCCCGCTTGCTTTGCTTGCTTTGGTGTCCCATGAAATCTACACTCAGACGAGGTTCCTCTGGTTGGCCTCCTGCCCCTTCCTTTGGTTGGCGTGGGTTGCTGGTTAGTTGGATTGTCGACTCTGGGGACCGATCATTTGGAAGTTGGCTAAGTGAGGCCTCTTCAGGACTTGATGATGCCACTCCTTCTGGGAATCGTATCATCAACCCTGAAAGTCTGTGACGCCGACGACCGCATAGGATGCCGTACCTTGTGCCAATTATAGGGCCACCCACCTGTAAGGGGATTCAGGGTTATGCAGGTAACTAGACCTTCAGACCACCGGTTTGTTTCTCGATCAGGATCCTGGATATTTATGGAGGGTTCTAAGGTCTGTCAGAGACCAGGTGGAGATGTGTTCTAAGGTCTGTCAGAGACCAGTTGGTGTTCCGAGGTCTGTCAGAGACTATTTGGAGATGTGTTCTGAGGTCTGTCAGAGACCAGTGAGGGATATGATTTGAGGTCTGCCAGAGACCATTCAGGTTGTGATTATGGGGTCTATCAGAGACCAGTGTTGGAGCTTTGTTTTAGGTCTATCCGAGACCAGGGTTTGAGGACTTCTAGAGAATCTATCTGAGACTTCTTAATATGGTCCAGGCTATTCAGCTACAGCTTTGGTCCCTGTTGCATGTTACTTGCATTGCATTACTGCATATCCGTTACCATTTGCATTTCACTAACGTGTGTCTGTGCTACAGGTGCATTTGCATTTCCCTAGTTCTAGTGCCCAGACTTCTGAGTGTTTGATCATGACTAGCTTGAGGAGGACAGTTGCTTACAAATTGCCTACTCCTGATATTGTTCCTTTACTGGGGTTGATCTCTCTTGCTGATGAGGGTGTTCGTAGGAGTTTCCGGATGAGCTATGGTAGACTACTGAGATTGGTGTGTAAACCTATAGAGGTAGAGTTAGATGGGTTGTATGCTTTGATGCAATTCTACGACCCTGCTTTGAGGTGCTTTACGTTCTCTGACTTTATTATGGGACCAACCCTGGAGGAATACGCTGAGTATGTTGAGCTGCCCGTGCAGGACCAGGTTCCATTCATCCATTCTGGCGCCAAGCCCAAGCCGGAGGACTTGGCAAAAGCTTTGCATATTGACGCTTCTGAACTATTGACTACTGTTTCCCGTGGAGTTCCAGGCTTCTCACTTCAGTTCTTAGTTGGTAAAGCCCAGGAGTATGCCAAGAGCGGGTGCTGGGTTGCTTTCAATGCTGTGTTGGCCTTGTGCATTTATGGCATAGTCTTGTTTCCCAATATACCGGATTTTGTGGACTTCGATGCTTTCTACTTGTTTGCCGCTGGTAATCCTGTACCTACCTTACTCGGAGATCTCTATCACTCACTGCATTACAAGAATGAGAAGGGAAGAGGGAAGAATGTTCATCTTTGTGTACCCTTGGTGAGTATGTGGTTTGAGAGCCATCTTCCTAAGAGAAGATCTGTTGCAGAGACTACAGTCCCAGTTGGTTGGCCAGAGCGCCTGATGAGGCTATCGTCAGAAGATATGGAGTGGTTTGATCGAGACCTGTTGGGATCTGAGCTCATCTTCAGTTGTTCTGGGTACCCTAATGTGCCGCTGATAGGAAGAAAAGGGTGTATCAATTACAACCCTTCTCTATTCATTCGCTAGTTCGGATATGCACTGAAGAATCCACCTCAGGAGGAAGAAGTACAGGAATCTCTGTACCTCACAGGTGATTTGAAGGGAGAATTGCTAGCTGAGCTGCAGCATGCCTGGACACGTATTAACCGCAAAGGGAAGCCACTGTTAGGTAAGAACGATTGCCAGGCCTATGCACCTTACAGGGTTTGGATCCAGGAAAGAGCAAGTCAGTTATTAATGCCATTTCCAGCTGCACCCGTCATTGTTCCTATTCCGGCAGAAGAGCCAACCACTGTTTCTAAGGAAGCCTATGAGCAGGTTGTGAGGGAAAAGGAAGCCTTGTTGAAGATCAACGAAGGGTTAGAGCAGGAGCTAGCTCAGGTACGCAGTGAGAAAAACAAGGTCGTATATGCTTTCCAACAACAAATCGAGCTGTTAAACAAGTTAGGGGCTGAGTTGACCGAGGAAAGGAAGAAGCGCGAACGTCTGGGGCAAGAGTTCAGAAGCTCCCATGACATGCTTGAATCCAAGAAGAAGGCGCTTGACATCGCTCACCGAGAAATCTCTTCTTGCAATAAGACTTGGAATGCTACACTCACCAACAATAAGAAAAGGGAGGATAAATTGAAGCAGCAAATCTCCGACCTCGAAGAGAAGTTGAAGTCTAGCATCAAGAAGTGTGAGGAAGAAGTGATGACCCGGTATAGTGTCCAGCATGCACTGAACAAGGCAATCAAATGCAGAGATGAAGCTGTGTCTCAAAAACGAAAGCTAGAAGATTGCTTCGGAGAAGCGACATGGGAAGAAACTGCTGAAGATGTGCGCCGTGTTCTTAAGAAGAGAAACCAACTTGTTGAGGGGCTGCTTGATCGACCAAGTCATCCAGATACCAAGAAGTTGATAGAAGAGTACCAGACTTTTGGGAGGATTTGATCATTTCATGTAGTAACTTGTATGCTTTATTTGCATACTGCTGACCATCACCAGGATTGTTGGTTGAGGTCATGCTTTCTTGTTGTACTCTCAGCGACTTTGTATTCTGGTTTTCTCAGTAATATATGAGGCTTTCTGTGATACAGCTCCGGTCTTTATATCATTAGCACTGTCACCGCACTGGCACCTTCACGCTAGAACTGGGGGAATGAACTTCCCTAATGCACAGACACATTGCATTGCATTCATATTCATATTGCATTACAGGTAATCTTTGAATAGTGTCTTATTTCCTGCTCTGTACCAGGTACTTTCCAGGATTGCAGATCGACACCCGCACCGCTATTCTACCCGCACCAACTGTCGAAGAATCATGGATCAAATGCAGAACGAGATGCAAGATATGCGCGAGAAGCTCGCTCTCTTTATGCAGACCATGGAAGCTATTGCAAAAGGGCAGGAGAATTTGCAGGCCATGGTCCAGCCTCTGTTGGCCCGAAATGCTGGTCACAATAACGAGGATCATCAGTCTGTACGGGTCGATACTGTTCATGGGGACGGCACTCCCACGCCAGTGGCTCCACCTGTAGTCAATATACCGGCTGCTAATGTCAACAACGCTACCGCTGCTGCGAATGGTAACGTCGGAGTTGGGAATGAGACTGTTGTCCATAATGTTGGGTTGGGTGACGTCAACTTGGGAGATAATACGGGAGGCAACGGCTTTGTCAATGCTGGATTCGGGTTCAATGATCAGGGATTCGATAACGCGGGGAAATATGGCTTTAATGCTCAAGGCTTTGGGCAAGATGGTTATGGTGTGACCAATCAGGGTTACGGAGGTTTTGGAAATGGAAACGGCGCGGGATTTATGGCTTTTGGGCCTGCTGGAGGTGTTCAAGGGTACGGCAACAGAGGCCGAGGTCCGGGGATGAATCAGATCAGAGCTGGACGTAATAATGGATATGATGGGTATGGGGCTGGAAACGGTATGTGGCAAGAAGATCAGCAGGAGGACGCTTTCTCCGGAGGAGGTTTCGAAGGGCCGATGGATGACTCCCAAAAGATCAGAATGCTAGAAGAGCAGATGAGGGGGGTCCTGAACCAAAGCGCTGTGGGCTTGGACATGGCAACAATGGGCTTGGTACCTGGCTTGAGGGTGCCAATCAAATTCAAAGCCCCTGCGTTTGATAAGTATAAAGGGGACACGTGTCCGAAAGTGCATGTACGAGCTTATTACAGAAAGATGTCTGCATACTCAACTGATGAAAGAATGCTAATGCATTTCTTTCAAGATAGTCTGTCGGGTCCTTCCCTAGAGTGGTATATGGGGTTGGAGCCAACCAATATCAAGACATGGAAGCAACTGGCGGAGGCGTTCGTAGCTCACTACAAGTATAACAGCGACTTGGCGCCCAATCGGGTCCAATTGGCGGGACTGTCGCAGAAGAAGGGGGAGAGCTTTAAAGAGTACGCGCAAAGGTGGCGCGATATGGCTGCCAGGGTCCGTCCTCCTGTAGAAGATAAGGAAATGAATGACATGTTCGTCGGCACATTCACAGGCTTGTTTCACGATATGCTGTTTCACACATCTCTGGCCAGTTTCTCAGACCTGATTCTGATGGGAGAAAAGATTGAGCGTAACATTAAGCAAGGAAAGTTCCAGGTTGAGGAATCGACTGCATCTGGCAGTAATAGGAAAGCTTTTGGTGGGCGCCGTCAGGGCGAGGCTAGCGCAGTATTTGGAGGCCGAAGCCGAGGCCGAGGCAGGGGACAAAACCAATATCGTCAGCCGCAGCAGGTGGCGAGTGTTACTATCTCGTATCAGCAACAACCACTTCAGCAACAACAACCGTCTCCGCAGCAGCCAATGCAGCAGCAGCAGCCTCAGCAGGGGGCACAGCAGGCTCAGCGAAGATTCCAGGGTGGCAAACCAAGAAGAGTGTTCGAGAAGCCTCCCTCAACCTATGCAGATTTGTTGCAGACATTGTTGGGATTGAACTTGGTAGAGAAAAGAACTCTGGCACCGATAACGGGAGCTCCCCCGTTTGGTTATGATGCAAGCAGGCACTGTGAGTTTCATTCTGGGGCTCCAGGCCACGATATAGAGGGTTGCCATGCTTTTAAGCACGTTGTGCAGGATCTTCTGGACAATAAGACTATCAATTTCGGAACGGCAAGTCCGAATATAGTGCAGAAGCCCATGCCTAATCACGGGGCAAACGCCATTCTGGCCGAGGAAGGGTTAAATCTGATTATGAATGTCGACGATTTAAAGACGCCGCTGGGCGAGATAAAAAGCCGACTGTTACAAGGGGGTGTTTACCCAGGATGTGACGAGTATTGCTTAGACTGTTGGACCCTAGCTGGGGGGTGTGATGATTTGAAGAAAGGCATTCAGGCTTTAATTGATGAAGGAATATTGCAGTTTGACCGGGCAGCAACTGAAGAGCCTGCAGGGGCAGTAACAGATAGTCGGAGTGATGTGGCCACGGTAATGATTCCTCGGAAGACGATCACTATTGCAGCGCCAGCCCAACGACCACCGATCACCATAACTAAGGCCGGGCCGATCCCGTACGAGAACACGAAAGCAGTCCCATGGTCATGTGGGTTGGAAGTGTATTGTGACGGGATAAAAATTGATGTTAATAAGCAGCCAGACGAGACTGTGGATAATGTTGTGGGTTCAGGAGGTATGACAAGGAGTGGTAGGATCTTTATATCCCCTGAAGTGGAGGCCGAAAGACTAGCAAAAGGAAAAGGGAAAGTGGTTGAGAACATTCCAGTGCAAGCAAGCGAAAAAGAATCGGCGTCGAAAGATGTAGAAGAGTTCATGCGCTTGATTCGAAAAAGTGATTATAAGATTGTAGAGCATCTGCAGCAGACGCCGTCCAAAATATCTATCCTGTCATTGCTGTTGTGTTCGGAAGCTCACAGAAATGCTTTGCTGAAAGTCCTGGATACTTCTTTTGTACCCCAGGACGTCTCCGTGAATCAACTGGAAGGAGTGTTGGCACATGTGAATGCAGGCCACAGCTTGGGCTTTACTGACTTTGACTTGACCCCGAAAGGAAGAGATCATAATATGGCGCTGCACGTATCTGTCGAGTGTAGAGGATCAGTAATGTCGCACGTATTGGTTGACACTGGGTCGTCTCTGAATGTGCTGCCTAAGAAGGCAATGATGAAGCTGGATGTTAGCGGAATCCGGTGCACGCCCAGTGACTTGGTGGTTAGGGCGTTTGATGGTACGCGAAGAAACGTTTTCGGATCAATAACGTTGCCTCTACAGGTGGGGCCGGAGGTGTTTGCAACTGAGTTTTATATCATGGATATACAGCCTGCGTACAGCTGCTTGCTTGGAAGACCCTGGATTCACGGGGCGGGGGCCGTCACGTCTACCCTACATCAGAAGTTAAAATATATGGTCGGAGACAGCGTAGTCACTGTATGCAGAGAAGAAGACATCCTGGTCAGCCATCTATCGTCATTCAAATATGTGGAGGTCGACGGAGAGATCCACGAAACACCCTGCCAGGCATTTGAAGGGTTGCGTATCAAGGACAAAGGTCCTAGGCCGAGCAAAGTGCCAGAGATAGCCGTCTCATCGTATAAAGAAGCTCAAGCTCTAGTGGAAGCAGGAGAAGCAAAGGGCTGGGGTAAAGTGCTGGACATTCCTATGAAGATGGACCGGTTTGGGATGGGATACCAACCGTCGTCATCAACTCCTTCCGTGGGGGCACCCCGTTTCAGAGGGCCAATCACCATCTCTGCCAGTGGAGTATGTCATGAGACCGTCAATGCTGCTTCGGAGTCTGATGAAGGAGACAGCGACTGTGATATGGATGCCTGGATTCAGCCAAGCACGCCAGGACAAGGACTGTGCAACTGGTCTATTCAGGAGCTTGTTCCTGTGACTTTTAAACAGTAATGCTTTGCTTTATTAATTGTTGAATAATCTGATGTCTTGCCCGGGGCATCAGGATTTGCTTAGGGCTGTGTTGTTATGAACATTGCGTGTCAATCATTAAATAAATGGCGTTTTTTCATGTGCAAATACTGTAATCCCTGTCTTTCTTGTTTTATGTTTTTCAATAAAATGGCAACGTGGTTGTTCGCTTTATACGCATTTTGAAGCACTTAACCGTTCCTTTTGCAGGATAACATTTTCAGATGACATCCTTGAACCACCTATGACTCGTCCCGAATTTGAGCACCCGGTATTTCAGGCCGAAGAAGAGGTTGTCGAAGATAGCGACGTTCCTGAAGAACTGTCTTGGTTGGTGAAGCAAGAGGAAAGAGACATTCTGCCCCACGATGAGGTCATCGAAATTATCAACTTGGGGTCGGAAGGGGTTGAGAAGAATATTCGTATCGGAGCCGCACTGCAGAGTGATATCAAGCGAAGACTGGTTGAAATGCTCCGAGAGTATAGTGATGTATTCGCTTGGTCGTATGCAGATATGCCAGGGCTCGATACAGATATGGTTGTGCAACGCTTGCCACTGAAAGAAGATTGCCCGTCAGTCAAGCAAAAGCTTCGCAGAACTCGACCAGATATGGCAGTGAAGATCAAAGAGGAAGTTCAAAAACAGTGGGACGCTGGTTTCCTGGCTGTGACAAAGTATCCCTCATGGGTTGCTAACATCGTACCAGTGCCAAAGAAAGATGGCAAGGTTCGGATGTGTGTGGATTATAGAGATTTAAATAAAGCAAGCCCAAAAGACGATTTTCCACTTCCTCATATTGACGTGTTAGTTGATAATACTGCTCAATACTCCGTATTCTCCTTCATGGATGGCTTTTCAGGCTATAATCAGATTAAAATGGCGCCAGAGGATATGGAGAAGACCACTTTCATAACGCCTTGGGGAACATTTTGCTACAAAGTGATGCCCTTTGGTTTGAAAAATGCTGGGGCAACATATCAGCGTGCGATGACGACTCTTTTCCATGACATGATGCATAAAGAGATCGAAGTTTATGTTGACGATATGATTGCCAAATCCCAGACGGAGGAAGAGCATCTGGTGAATCTGCTGAAGTTATTTAAAAGGCTTAGGAAGTTCAGGCTGAGGCTGAACCCTAACAAATGCACCTTCGGGGTGAGATCGGGTAAACTGCTGGGGTTTATCGTAAGCGAAAGAGGAATAGAGGTCGATCCTGCTAAAATAAAAGCAATTCAAGAAATGCCGACGCCTAAAACAGAGAAAGAGGTGCGTGGGTTTTTAGGGAGGTTGAACTACATCGCCCGGTTCATATCTCACCTAACTGCTACGTGTGAACCATTATTCAAGCTGTTGAAGAAAGATCAAGCTGTAACGTGGAACGAAAATTGTCAAAAGGCGTTCGATAAAATAAAGCAGTATTTGCAGGAGCCTCCTATTTTGATACCCCCAGTGGCAGGTAGACCCTTGATAATGTATTTGACGGTTCTTGAGGGAAGCATGGGTTGTGTTCTCGGTCAACACGACGAGACAGGGAGAAAAGAGCATGTGATTTATTACTTGAGTAAGAAATTTACAGATTGTGAATCTCGATATTCAATGCTTGAAAAGACTTGTTGCGCGTTAGCTTGGGCCACCAAGCGTTTGAGGCAATACATGCTGAATCATACAACCATGCTCATCTCGAAGATGGATCCTATCAAATATGTATTTGAAAAGCAGGCGTTGTCAGGAAGAATTGCCCGTTGGCAGATGGTCTTGACTGAATATGACATCCAATATGTCTCGCAAAAGGCTATAAAGGGGAGTGTGCTGTCGGAGTATCTGGCGGAGCAGCCTATTGAAGAGTACCAATCGATGAGGTTTGATTTTCCTGATGAGGATATCATGTACCTAAAGATGAAAGATTGTGAAGAGCCGTTGCCAGACGAAGGACCGGAGGTGGGTTCCAAATGGAAGATGATATTTGACGGAGCTGTGAATGCTTACGGTAGCGGAATAGGGGCAATCATCACTACGCCACACGGGTCGCACATCCCGTTTACTGCCCGATTGACCTTTGCCGTTACCAATAATGAAGCCGAATACGAAGCTTGTATAATGGGGCTTGAAGAAGCCATCGATTTGCGAATCAAGAATCTGGACGTATACGGAGACTCAGCTCTGGTGGTGAATCAAATCAAAGGGGAATGGGAGACACGGCAGCCCAATTTGATACACTACATGAATTATGCAAGGAGATTGTTGCCTTTCTTCGACAAGGTTGAATTGCATCACGTACCGCGGGCAGAGAATCAAATGGCTGACGCCCTGGCCACTTTGTCTTCCATGTACAAAGTCAACTTTTGGAACGAGGCTCCCCGAATCATTATCTCTCGGCTTGACAGACCAGCTTATGTATTTGCTATTGATGAAGCATCCGACGACAAACCATGGTATTTCGATATCCTTAATTTCCTGAAGAATAAAGAGTATCCGGCTGGGGCATCCAGTCAAGATCAGAAGACTCTCAGGAGATTAGCAGGCAATTTTTATTTGAACCCGGATGGCGTCTTATACAGAAGGAACCATAATTTGGTGCTGTTGCGTTGTGTAGATGAAAAAGAGGCAAAGTTGCTCATGGAGGAAATACACGAAGGTACCTTTGGTACGCATGCTGGTGGGCATGCTATGACGAGAAAATTGCTGCGGGCGGGTTACTTTTGGCTGACTATGGAAACTGATTGTTTCAAGTTCGCAAGGAAGTGCCACAAGTGCCAGATCTATGCCGATAAGATCCATGTGCCTCCAAGTCCTCTGAATGTGATGTCATCGCCATGGCCATTCTCGATGTGGGGGATCGATATGATTGGAAAGATCGAGCCGACAGCTTCTAACGGGCATCGGTTCATCCTAGTAGCAATCGATTATTTCACCAAGTGGGTGGAAGCGGCGTCTTATGCAAATGTAACGAAGCAAGTGGTGGCCAGATTCATCAAGAGGGATATCATTTGCAGATATGGGATCCCCGAGCGGATAATCACGGACAACGGTTCAAACCTGAACAACAAAATGATGAAGGAGCTCTGTCAGAATTTCAAGATCGAACATCACAACTCCTCCCCTTACCGACCCAAGATGAATGGCGCTGTCGAGGCGGCCAATAAGAATATCAAGAAGATCGTTCAGAAAATGGTGGTGACCTATAAGGATTGGCACGAGATGCTACCGTTCGCTTTGCACGGTTATCGTACGACGGTACACACATCAACCGGGGCAACCCCGTTCTCGTTAGTGTACGGAATGGAAGCAGTGCTACCATTGGAAGTTGAGATCCCTTCTCTGAGGGTATTGCGACACGTTCAGCTAGACGAGGCAGAATGGGTGAAAGACAGGTTGAATCAACTGAGTTTGATGGACGAGAAGAGGCTAGCTTCTCTAGCATACGGTCGTTTGTACCAGAGCCGAATGAAGAAAGCATATGACAAGAAGATACATCCGCGAAGCTTTCAGACGGGCGACCTTGTGCTGAAAAGGATTCTCCCGCCGCAAGCAGATCATAGGGGCAAGTGGACCCCCAACTACGAAGGGCCATACATTGTCAGGAAGGTCTTTTCAGGAGGAGCATTGTTGTTGTCCACCATGGACGGAGAAGACTTTACGTCGCCTGTGAATTCGGACGCAGTTAAAAAATACTTTGCTTAAAATAGACCCGCTGGGCAGAAAAGGAGAGTCCAGGAAAAAAATGGGGCATCCTGGCGAACCAAAAACAGAATAAAAAGGTTCGGGCAAAAATTAGGGATAAAATTGAAAAATTTACACCCGCGAAGGTGAAAACCTACACTGGGCGGCTTCGGCAAAAAAGGGTATCCCGGTGAATTGAAAACCCGTAAAGGGCGGTTCACGCAAAAGTTAGGGATTTGAAAAGCAAATGACTGCGGTCCGAATTTGATATTGCACTGAGCATCAATGCGGGAGAATATAACGGGGAGGATCGGTTATCCGGTACAACCTTTTCAGGAGTATGAATACCGGGAAAAGCGTTAGAGTCGGACGAGTCATAGGAGGATCAGTTCGTGGTGTTCGTCTGCATCCCGTTGCCGACATGTGTACAAAATTTCATTTGTCAATATATTTATGCTTCTTGTGCATACTTGTATATTTGCTTTGTGTAGCTTCCTCTTTTCAGGAGTTACATCCCGTGTACAAAAAAACTTCGCCCATTCAGGGGCCCAATCAATAAAATACGTTATTTAGTACTTGACACTGTTCTTTACTGTTTTGTGCATGATTAACGCCTAAGTTTGATGAAACTAGCATGTGTATAACGTCACTGGCCCTTGCCAACGATCGCTAAAGCTTTGAATTAACTGAAAATAACGTCACTAACCTGAATTGATTTGGTTGCATAGGCTTGTCTTGTCTTGTTTGTGTTGTTGCAGGTTTCATAACCGTACGAGGAAGATGATCAAAAGATTGCAATAATAAAAGACTCGATCTCCACGCAGGTCATGCATGTTCCTTACTGAAGAAGGATCGAACTCCCCGGCTAGTCGTAGCCTATCCAAAAGGACGTGTTCCTGCAGAGTCATTTATCCTCAGCAGAATTAGCGGTTCCAAGATTGTAGGCTGTATTCAGGCAGTGTATCTCAAGCAGAGTGGTTTAGCCGCAAAAGATTAACATTTGTGAGTAGTATTCAGGCAGTTTACTTTCCTCGCAGGGTCATTTACTCTCCCCCAGCGGACTCAATTGATTTTTCCCAAGAGAATCATCCTATCCCTAGCGGAATTCTCTTCTCAGCAAGTATTCCTCCCAGTGGAATTTGAAGATTAAGACTCCCCCCGGAAGAGTTGGTGTGGGTCCTGGCATTTATTTTGTCAGGGATACTGTGTAATATCCGTTCACTCTCCAGCAGAAGTTCAATCATACCAGGTGCATCTGCTATTCTCCAGTAGAGTTATATTCCCCAGCAGGGTGTTACCTCAACAAGGTGCCTGGTTAAGTTCCCAATTTCCCAGCTGAGTCGACTTCACTCTTCCGGCATGTATTTTGCTGGAATAATTCTGTAGCATCTGGCTATCCCCAGCGAAGTTGACATTATTTGCAGCATGCATTTTGCTGAAGCAGCTTCTGTACCCAGCAGTTCGAGTCTGCAGTTGCATTGGCATATAGGGTCGTACTTGCATCCACCAAATAAAAGTGTAGCATTTCCATGTCGAATGGAATATTGCATCGCCGTCAAACATACGCATTTTTGAAATATAAACCAGGTTGGTTAACTGTTTGTTTCAAGTATTGTTTCTTTTGCAGGAAGAGAAAGCCCTTGCTCAGGTGAATCAATAAATATTCAGGATCTCGACGTGAGATATTTCACGAAGTGTCAGCTTTGGCACTACTCCCCACAGAGTTGTCAAGATGAAGTTCTCTTTGTCTCCGAGCAGAGTTATTTATGAATTTCTTGTGTTTTCCCCGCCAGGGGCAGCAGGATAAGTTTCTCCTTATCCCCCAAGCAGAGCTATTGGTCATTAAAGGATTCATGAATCAGAATTTCAGGGGCTACCGCCGGTTATCAGAACAGGCGTCCGGAAGTATGATTTTCAAATATCCCCAGTAGAGCCAGCCACAAAGTTGCTGTAACGTCAGTGATAAGAAATTTGCGGACCAATGGAAGGATGAGTCCTAACGAGGACAATTTTATTGACGGGTTTTCTGTGTGCTAGAGAAGATTGTTGGAATGTGGAGTCCTGACGTGGACATTTCCTCGAGTTAACGATGCATGTTAGTCCTAATGTGGACACGTGCGAGTTCTCGGTATTGATTGAGTGTGGAGTCCTGACGTGGACAAAATTGGTTACTCTTCGTGTTGGTGTCCTGACGTGAACCATTCATTCTCAGCAAATAGCTTTATTCGTAATGGTGAAAGGGGTGTCCTGACGTGGACGTTTATAGTTCTTTGAGATAACAAGATGCGAGAGTCCTGACGCGGACAAGTTTATCCTTCTTCGTGTTGTTGGCAAAGTGTGTGTCCTGACGTGGACGGGGTTTACTTCCCCAGCAAGTCGAAGACGCGCAAGTCCTGACGTGGACAGGTTCTATTACTTCAGCAGGTTGAGATGTGAGTCCCGACGTGGACAAGTCTCACTTCCCCAGTGGGTCAAAGGTGCATGGGTCCTAACGTGGACCAGTTTTATTTCCTCAGAAAGTCAAGAGATCGGAGTCCTTGCATGGACAAAGCATATCAAGTTATTCCTTACGTGGAAAGATGAGTCCTGACGTGGACAAGGTTATTCCTTACGAGGAAAGAGAAGCTTCAGTTCCTTACGTGGAGAAGCAAATGCAGTCCTGACGTGGACAGATTCAGAAAAGAGATTGTATTCCTTACGTGGAAAGTGATGGGTCCTTACGCGGACATATCAAAATTTGATTCCTTACGTGGAAAGATTTATTCCTTACGTGGAAAGAAAAAGCTGATTCCTTACGTGGAGCAGATGTGGTTCCTAACGGGGAAAGATGAAGATTTCTTACGTGGAAAGTTCGAAGATATATTCCTTACGTGGAAAGATTGAGTCCTTACGTGGACATATCAAGTTGCATCCCTTACGTGGAAAGGTGTGATTCCTTACGTGGAAAGAGGTGATTCCTTACGTGGAAGAGCAAGTTTATTCCTTACGTGGAAAGATTGGAGTCCTTACGTGGACAGATTAAGAAGGTATTCCTTACGTGGAAAGAAAATGTGATTCCTCACGTGGACAAAGCAAAAGAAGACGTATTCCTTACGTGGAAGAGTTTGACGAAGAAGAAGTTCATTCCTAACGTGGAAAAGTTTATTCCCCAACGTGGACGATTTATGTCTGACGAGAAGGCAGACGAGCCATCCCCAGCAAAGTTGTTGAAGTTTTTCCAAATTGACGAAGCAGGCGTCCTAACATGGGCAATGTTCTGTCCCCAGCACGGTCGCGCGAGATCAGTGGGTTGCCGTAGCAGTGAAATTCAGCTGATGAATGTCGTTCCCCAAGCAGGAGCGCAATTTAGTTTTGCGGTTGGCAAATTTCTGGTTTCACTAGTATTCAACCGTCTCGTACCATGAATGTCTGAAGGCTCCGAGCTCTTCGCCCAATCGGGTCCAAGTCGCTTGAATAGGGGCAGCTGTTGCACCCTAAAATTTGCTCAACCTTATTCACTTGGTTTATGTTTCAATATCATTAGCATTTGCATATAGAGTCATGTACATAGACTAATCATCTGCATAGCATAAGCATAGCAAGTCACTCAACAAGGGACCAATCATTATTCTCATCTCTAGAGGCCTATCAAAAGGTTATTATTTAAATTCAATCTCATTCAAGTCATCAGAAATAATTGGAAACCTATCAAGTCAATGGGTCAAGCAGTTCATCTATCTCTTATCTGAGGGTATCTGAGGATCAACAAGTAAGTGTGAGCTGTGGGCTGAGTATGGGGAGTATCTAGACATCTTGGAAGACTTAGAAAGTCATTTGGAGAAGGAGACAAGTTGTTGAGGTAATCACAAGAATTGCAGTTGAAGACAGTCAACTAGGGTTTCATCTGGGTCAACCCTGGGTCAACCCTAGGTCAATTGACTGATTGAAAGGAATTAAGGGCTATTGGAGAGATGTGGGGTTCATTATTTGACATGGAGAGTAAGGATATGTTGTTATGCTAAGAAGAAATCAAGAGAAATCAAGGAGAAGAGGAGTTTCTAAATTAGGGTTTCTATATAAAATCCCCTAGTTTAGGTCAAATTTCCAAGCAAGATAAGTCAAAATGCAAGCTTCAAATGGATCCTTGGCCAACATGGAACTTGTAGAGGATCTCAAGACCTTTAATTTGAGTGGTGGAAGACATCAAGGAGATTTATAGAACTCAAGTTATGGTCCTTGCAAGTTACAGGTCATCTGAGGTATCTGAAATTTTGTCTGTGAAAGTAACTTGACTTCCAAGCAATGTTTACCCCTCAAGGATATTTCAAATGGATTTCTGGTCAACATAAGAATTGTTCCTTATTGTCTTAGCTTTCTAGAATGGTATGGTATGCCTTCATATGATGCGTGGAACTCTACTTATGGTCTTGGCAAGCAAAGGGTATTTTGGTCCTTTGTGAATTACAGGTCATTTTAACCTATGCCCAAAACTCATACAAGGAGGCCTCAAATGGAAAAACTTACAACATCAAACTTGCTCCAAATGACATTTTGAGTCTAGAAAAGTGACCATGAGAGATTGGAAATGTCCATAGCACAAGGTTTCAAAATTGTTGAATTTAATGAAGAAAAATGGCCTTAAAAATGAGATTTTTCATATCTTGGCCAAATGAAGAAAAATTATAGGTCATTTTGAATGGAAAGGGCATTTTAAAGACATTGGTTAAAGTGGAATTTTGAGTTTAGTTCATAATTTGATAGTTATCCATGGTTGCTTGAATTGAAAGTTACATAAACCAAATTGAAAGGGAAAAGTGCAAGGGAAACTTCTCCAAGCTTCTAGGAAGTTCTAATCCCATCTATATATTCATAAAAGTTGGTTCATGCAAGGGTTGGTGCTCCCATTTGTTCAAAACCTCAATTTTCATTCATTTTCCCATTCTTGCATAAGCTTCTCAAACTCCCTCAATTTCTCACCAATCTTCACTATTCTTGATTGAGTCTTCACCATCATCATACAAGGATCAGAATCCATACCTTCATTTGTCAAATTGAGGAAAGAATTGTACCATTCACCATTATCATTCAAGAAGCATGAACTTTGGAAGTGAGTGATTCAAGGTCTTAGAACCACACTTGTTGCATACAGAAGCAATCACCAAGCCTCTTGATCACTTTCCTTTCATCACAAGCAGTTGATTTGAAGATCTTAGCACCTGTATCAAGGAATTACACCAGGTTTGTTTTCTCTTCGTATGGCATGAATTAGTTAGGGTTAATAGGTTTTGATAGTGTAGAACGGTTAAGGTAGGGTAGAGGATTGTTTTGGATGAATTTGAGGAGATTTCATGAAGTTTGAGCATGATGTGTCAATTCTGTTAAGGCTCTTAACTCTTGGATTAAGGCACGAAAATGTTAGTAGAGTAGCATGCTATGATCAGGGTGAAGTGTAGATTAGTTTAGGATGAGTTTCGTGGAGAATCGGAGAGGTTTGATATCAGATACCAATGGTGGTTTCCATCTGTTACCTTCTTTGAATTGGCTGATTGTTTGAGTTTTAAGGTAAACCAAGGACATAGGCTTGTAGAGGGAAAGAAGTTGTTGAATTTTGCTTTTGGAATCGTGTGTTTTCATGGCGTGTGGAGAGAGCACGAAGAGAGGGAAGTATCATGCATGGTTAGGGTTTTCTGAAACCCTAGGTGGCTGGAGGTTGAAGAAGGGTCAGGAGCCACACGATGGAAGTCTGACCTTTGACTTGGAGGACTCATCCAACGGATGCGATTTAATCTCAGAATGGAGGGAATTTTCAAAAGATGAAACGCACCGTTTCATTTATTGGGGGGAATTGGGCTCAGACAGCTATTCGCACCCCCCAATTTGATGGGCCCAATGCGCTGAACGTGTTTTCCTTACTTTTCTCACCCCCTTCCCTTATTTCTTTATATTTTCTTTTTATTTTCTTTTCATTTTTCATTCATTTTTGAAAATTCATAATAA